>BQNB010053590.1:6479-39938 GCA_026074375.1 Tanacetum coccineum
TCCTTCCATTGAGGACATCATTTCGTCTATTCAAATTGATCGAGAAGGTCAAGTCCGTCGCATCCGTCATGAGGAAGAGATTGATGTTCTTGAATATCAAATTCTCACTCGTGAAATTGTGTCAACTTTGAAGCCTTTAGAGGAAATCATCCAGGAAAACGTCTTCTATCTGGGGGTAATCGGGATCATGTTCCTGCTTGTCTTTGTTTTATGCTTTATTGTGTTGTACGCTCTGAAAGATTTAATCTTGCCTATTACATGGTGAAACGAATGAAGTGGGTCACTAAATAAGCTAGGTTAATTCTACCTTATGGTAGGCTATTAACCCGTTTGTTTAAATTCATCATGAATGAATATCTTGAGTTGTACAATGAGTCTTATGTCTTGTACGATCGTGTCATGAATCCTCTTGCTGCTCAACTAGAGCGAAAACCTAGAAGGGATCGTGGCACGAGAAGAGGTCGTCCATCCACTTTCTCCTACACCTTCGATCAACCATCCTCATCTCTTCTCAATGATGATGATGATGACGGAAATGACGAAGGGACCTCACGTACAAGCAATCCTTCCCCCATTCGTTATGTCAATTCCTTAACCAATCAAGTTCCTCAAGTTTTTCAAAACCCACCTAACATTGACCGTCAGTTGGAACCATTTTACACCCGCCAAACCAAAATCATCAACCATCAAGTACAATTACGAAATGAGCAGCGTGGTGGTGTAAGGTTAATCAGAAAAAGTCTCAGAAGGTTGTGGAGAAACATGAAGAAGTGATCTATGAGGGAAATTACTTTATGACATTATTATCTATATTATTTACTAATCTAATGCTTAGGTATTTAAACTTGTACTACTTATTATTAACTTAGTACTTAGTATGGGCAACTTAGCTTGCCATGGATGATCTTTCGATTTTATCATCCTAAACCAATGCTTGCATGCACCTCATATATATATATATGATATTATGCATGCCTATCTTTGATAAAATTTTCCTACATATGCTTCCCTCATATAACTCACGATATTTGATATTGTAAAGATTAGATAATAAGTATTAGATGATACATGATGAAATAGGATTGACTAAAAAAGGGAAATTTAGAATTTTTTTAATACAACATATCAGGAAATTCTGGAAAAAGTTTCTTATCTCCAGAAAACGGCCCCCTAAAATACTAGGCGCCCCCCTAATATATATGGACTGCCTGGTATTTAAGGGACCGCCATCAGAGGTCACAGATTCTTCTACTGTGACCTCCTAAATTTCTGTGCAGTTGACCACTATCCCATCTAGGCCTAGCTATAATTTCTGCATTTTGACAAATACTTTTTGGAATCTAAAACTTCAAACCCTATGCCTTACTTCTTTAATCCATCTCTTACATCTTAAATCATGAACTCTTCTATATCCCTTCACCACTCACACCTCAAACTTCCATAGATACACAAGCATCTTCTTCCCATGGGTTCAAGAAAATCAAACTAACAATCATACCACCAAAGCAACTATTTGTTGACCTAACTAGTGACAATGAAAACCTCTCCACACCATCTCCCACAACAACCACTTCTTCTCCAACTACTCTAAATGCACCATCCAAAACCACATCAACCAAAGAAACCACCTCAAGTCATGAAAACACCTCATCATCCTTTCAATCAAAGCTACAAGTATCACTACCTCTTACAAATGAACCAACCTCTCCTCAACCTCAAAATCCTTTTCTTCAAAACTTAATGGATGTTCCTCCTAGGCCATCTAATCCTTAACCTCTCTAAAGCATTCCTTCATTGGATATCACTCTATCACTATCACCAATCACACCTCTTGAAAATCTCTCAAGTCTATCTTTACCATCATAACCACTACCTCAACCTCCTATCATGGGACATCCACTCTACTACAACTATCATAACTATCATGGATCAACTTGTATTTGTTGCTTCCACAACCGTAACCTCCATTTGAACCTTTGAGATGAGATGACATTATGTTTGCTCATCTTGAGTATCTCCTAACCACCGCCTTCACAACCCATTTCTCACCTCAACCATAGACCTTTTTCAAATGGCCTAATAATGGATGACCCAACGACATTTTGTTTAAAAATCATGTCTATGAATCATGAATTTTCTAGGATTAATGTATTTTTAGATTCGATGATCCACCTATGCTTAATAAGTTGTGAGCATAATCTATTTGTATCAATCATTTTCCTTCAAACTATTATACAAAGTATATCTAACAACAAAATTAGTACGAATCAAGCAACAAAACACTTTTCATATTTAATCCCCCTTCATGGGTAATTTGATACATGGATTGTACTCTATTTTAAAAACCATTTGTTTTGAAAACTAGAGCGACGTGGCTCTGATACCAATTGTAGAAACCATAGAGGGGGTGAATACGTTTCCTTTTAAAAACTTTAAGATCAAAGATTACATCACTCTTCTACCCGCGGTCCCATATATATATGGGGGCCGCCAAGTATATTAGGGGCCCGCCTGATTTATGGGACCGCCACCAGAAGAGGTTTTCGGACTAGATCTTTTGTATCAAATCACCAATCAAGTTTGGCGTAATATGAGAAGTGTTGATAATGGATTTACATTAACTAGCACATATTCTACTTGTTAATACAAATAATGTCTAAAAACGTTATTTATATTTTTCGACCTCTCGATGTTTTGATAATAACAAAATGTAAAAACGTTTACGATAGAATTAAATGTTTATAAATTACTAATCGTAAAATTCTATTTCTAAGATTAATCACTTAAGGTATGGATAAACAAATCATTAAACATGATTTGTGATCAAGAAAATATTTTTCTTAAATCTTACATTTCTATAAAAGTGTATTTACAAAAATATATACACAAAATATGTATTCATAAAAGAAATATTTTATTAAAACAATAAATTTGAAATCAGATTTTCCCCCTCAAAATGGAAGGTTCCAAAACAGATAACACATTCCCCACTAAAAGACAAAAAGAGGAGCGTACTCTACGGGCGGCCCCCTTATAGGCCTGGCGGCCCCCTAACATATTAGGGACCGCCGAGACCGCCAGCAGAGTAACGACTCTTTTTGTCTCCTATAAATACTAGGCCACCCCATCTGAAAAAGATAACCTCTTACCACGAATTTTATCAGATCTACTTTTCTCTCTTCTTTCTTTCTTTCTCAAACACATATCTTGATCACTAACATATCTTGATCTTGTTTCAAGTGATTACTTCTCTCTTCCTCCCTTCTTTTAATCAATTGTAAGAGAAGAACAATCGTATTCATCTAGAAATGAATTATTATCAAGTGATCTCTTTCCTCCTTCTCAAGATCATAAATCTTCATTATATTTTCTTTGTGGTGTTGTGTAAATTGGATTGTGTGTAGATCCAATAGTGTAAATTGTGTATTTGTGTGAATTGGATTGTGTGTCAATCCAAGAGTATATATCTTGTGTAAGAGTAATATATATGGGTGAGTGTATAAACTAGAGTCGCGTGACGCGGCGGTGGGGGCGATGTTCTAGCTTTAATTAGGAGACTTAATCACATCTAGCTTAAGTGTCGGAAAAGAAAGTAAGCTCATTGTAAACAGTTTTTCCTCCGCCTAAAGGACGCTTGTTGACATAGTGAAATCTCGATGGTGTACTCGGGTAAAAGTAGGCGAATAGTTCTATCAAACCGAACCACAATAAATCTTGGTGTCTTGTTTGATCATTTCTTTCCATAGTCTCTTTATATTTGTTATTGTTTATTTAATTCATAACATTAGATAGGTTACTTGTGATTCCATATTGTTGTTTGATTAACAGACAACTCGAATCAAATCCCAATTTAAGAACAAAGTTTTAAAACGGATAATTAACTGGTAAACTATTCAACCCCCCCCCCCCTTCGATCGATTCCGTCTAAAACCTGAATCAGATACTTTATAATTTGGCATTCTTATGCCAACACAAGGATACTTGTCAATTAGTGGAAAAGTGTCCCGACATAGTTTCATTAACCGTACCCTAACATTTCACTTAAGTCATTCTTAAAAAGTCCGTTATGTTTATTTATTTATTTAAACTAACCGAACATGAACAAAGTTTCTCCGTTAAATTAAATAAACGAAACATGAACAAAAGTCTTGACTGTTCATGTTTATGTTTCGCGAACGTCGTTTATACCCCTTGCGGCTAATGTTTCAATATTATTTGTTTCGTGAGAGAGAGCGAGCGCGAGCGATCGTATATTTTAATTATAAACGTTTAAATTTGCTTTACTAAACAAAACAACAACATAAACACAATATTATGTAGAGCGAGCGAGAGAGCGAGCGAGCGAGAGAGAGCGATGAAGCGCAATAGTCTAGTATACATGCAGTTCTCGGTAGAATATTATCATTTAGTGCTTAATGAACAAACAAGAACAACCTTATTTTCTTAATAAACGAACATGAACAAGACAATTCGTTCGTTTAAGCAATCGTGTTCGTTTATTTGTCCGGTTAAAATTAAACGAATGCACATGAAAAGGTGTAATTTACCCTAAAAACAATTAATTTACTAAACAATAAAAGACCACTAATTGAACATTCACCATGCACTAGCCTGAGACGCGATGTGCTACAATTGGATTCATGCGTGTAAGCGCAAAACAAAGCATAATTGCATTACTTAAGTGCAACTCTGACTTAGAACTCAATTGCACAGAGAACGAGCTACTAATGTTATGAGAAAACATTAAAGAATCACCAAACCCTAGATTGACATACTTGAGAGGACAAAAGCCTCAAGTAATTCAATCATTACCTCATATGCAAAAGCATATAGTGGTGTAGGAAAAGAATAAAGGCTATTCGAACCCTAGACTATATGTTAAAACTAATGTACGTGCATGTGTCTTACGTGGAAAATTTATAAAGTATAAATCTAGTAACAAGAGGGCAAGACCTTAAGCCTGTCAACAAATACCATTCGAACCCAATGTGTTTTTAACATGAATGCAAAACCTATTGTTTACGTCAAATTTGGTCATTATTAATAGTTGTGCAAAAAAAATCCTATATATAAACGATAATGAAAACGCGGAATTAAACAATCAAGTTCTTTCTTTGTGTGAGAAAATTATGTGGTTGTAAGCCCGAAATCAATAAGTTTAACTTGCAAGAACACAAAGTTAAAATTAAATTACAATTTCGATATCATTATGTCCATTTGATTTCAAAATCTTTTTCCAGATGAGCGCGCCGCAAGTCAAAAGAGCTTACAAGTTATTAAGCAAATAAAACAGACATAAATTAGGTAGAAGCAGAAGATAGAGTATTGTCATGAGATAAATAAAATAAAGCAATAAAACACACAATCTTGCTGATTACAAGTTTTGTTAAGGCTTCCACTTGCTATTATAATAATTTAATTGTTCATAATATTTGATTGGCAAAACGCTTACGCTTAGTATAAAAGATACCCAGCATGCTAAAACCCTTGACCATGCAAGGAAGATCTTCACCAACCTAGCACTAAACGTGTAAGATTGTAGTGGACTAAGACAAAATACCTATAAAAGAATTAATGTCTAAAACATCATAGAGAGATAGAAATCTAGTATAAAAGCGCAACAAGGTTTAAAAATTCAGCAATCAAAAAGTAAATCACGCAATGGATAAAACAAGTTTATTTCGTTCTAAAAATCCTTCTAAACAATTAAACATTAAAGTATATGTTGAAAACTAAAGATGTAGGCTTAGTTATTCCCATACAAGTAATGCATGGTATGTCAAAGATTATAATATAAAAAAATAACACATTTTAATAAGCCTTAAAACCTAAAAATTTGTAGACAGGTAAAAACTTATCGACTTACCCACCATAAAACACAAACCTAGGGTTTCTACAACAATTTTTAAGACATTATTTTAAATCACACGTAAAAATACACAAATTCTTCCGTTGACTTTCCATGTATACTGTTTGACTTTTGCAATTTCCGGTGTTATTTTGTACCTTACCCAGTAATATCCCGTGCTCCCATCTATTTTAATTTACTGATTAAACTAAAATTTAAATTTAAAATCGATACTGGATTACGACAGCGTTCTTTTATAATTAATACTATAGGTCTTTCATTCATACCTGCTTTTTAACGTTTCGGTTAAGTATTTAAATTTCTGCATTTTTTAGTCAAGTTAGCGCGCGTTTTTCAGTTTCATGTATATCATAAATGATGATAGATTAATATCATGTGTGTGGGAAAAATATCTAAGGTTCATAGGATCCTAGTCTGCATGTCTAAATACAATGTTGATCAAATTGGTCCCTCACACCCTTTCTTGCTCACGTCCCAACACCAAGCACAACACACAACTAAAAATTTTTGTTTAAAGATGTCCCTAGATATTTTTCTAAACTAGATTCCTACATTTGATAGTAGATTAATCTAGTCAGAGGGTGCAAGGCACAAATTACATTCATCTCAAATTAAACCTTGCACACCACAACACACAAGGCAATAGAGCCAATTACTTCCTCTCCACATTACTATTAAGTCTCGTCCGATAACCGAACACCACCCCAAACACACCACATTATCAATAACAATCCAAAAAATCTCCCGCATCAATAGCCGTCACCGTAGCATAATATAGGATTGAAATCAACTCGTCAAAGATTGGGTCATACAGCTGCGGATCCAACATATTAAGGAAGCCACATGCTGTGTTTTGTGTGTAATTATGCTCAAAATACCCATCGTAAATAGACCCCGACTTACGTTGAATAGACTCTTCATAAAAAGAAAAACGACCATAAAGACCCCCCAAAACCAGCCACCCACCTTCTATACCCCCCACCAAAAACAACCCTCCCGCCAGCGAAACCCAAAACCCCCCCGATCTCCCCTCGATTATAATCATCACTGTAACTCCACCCCACCCACTCAAATGACCCTGGCCATATACTAACCTTAATTATTTATTCTAACAAATAAACATATCAAACTGACCCCAAAAAACGTCCTGTCCCTTTCAATCGAACTCAACCATCATTCAACACCAACGCTCACATCCACGTTCATAAAACCCTGGCAACAACTCGTTCACTAGGTTTGTTACCCCCACCGTCCCCCAGTTTCCACACCACTTACAACAGATGTATACAAGGTTGATCGGAAAATTCTTAGAAGGGGCATAATTCTGGTGTCTAACAAAATCATTATCCCCCGTGTTCTCAAATTCTGTCAAACATAATATATTGTCACCCACCCACTCTGTTCCTCTGCCTCATCTAATAAATTCCAAAGATTTTCCCCACCTCCCGGCCCCCCCCGTCCTCCCCACCTTGGTTTTCAAACTCAACCAGGCTCCCAGTTGCCTGTTTGCTTGTACAACACAATTGCGTTCAACAAAACTTCCACTACAAATCAAGCCTACAAATAAAGTCAAACAGTGCCTATAATCTTTGTGATCAAATTGTGGACATTTAAACACGACCGAGGTGGACCATGTCTACATGGTTTGGTCCTCTAAAAGCCCCCAATAAAGGTCCAAAATATAATCGAGCATAGATTACGGTAAAGGGCTTATATGCTTATTTTTTGAACGCAGTAGCGTATTGTCGGTACGAGTAGTCGTAAATGTTATCATAAAATTGAAGTGATACCGATAAAAGATAGTCTTTAAGCAACGAGAAAGGCAATAACCATTGAGCAGTAAAAAGAGGACCAGAAATGCAAAATAACTTGTCCCTATGCTACAAAAAAGAATCCCCTAGTCACCACCACCCTACAGCATCCAATCTTGCCTCCCTACACACCCCTACCTTACCGGATCCTCTCAAAAACCCCTCCACACACCAACTCATCCAACCACAAGACTCACCCGACGAACAATGAACAACCCTTCCGGCTGCCTTCGTTGTCCACGCCTGTCCCGCCACTACAACGAATATAAAAACCCTGCTGTACCCCCAATACTACCGTGCCAATACAAAGTGTAACAAGCCCCCGTGATCCCCCTAAACACGTGACTTTCCCCACACTCCACAAACCAACAGTTGGTTGCCCACTCGTGATCGGAATCCGGATCTAACTTACGTGACAAGGATTCTATAAGAATTGTCAGAAATTAAAAAATCCCAAGAATTACGAGCACAAGTATACTCCTTTCCAATCGAAAGTATGACCGAGCCACGCGAACTATCATGCTAACATTCCATATGAAACAGTTAACGGGTAGTGGACCATAACCTTCAAAACCATTTCAAAACAAACAACCCTATGATCCTCCCTACACCTCTCGACCTAATCCTACCCTACGACTCTTTTCCTCGGCCTCTTGCTTCGCCACACCTCTCTCTCCCTCCCTATTGCCTTCCAACCCTACCATATCCCATCCCATCCACCCCTCTACCCACCCGTCACACCCGCCCATCTTCTTCTCTGACAAACTCCCAGGAACCCTGACCCCGAACCCTAGCCTCAGTGCAAAATCCCAGTGTGCGGTATGAGGGCAAGGCAAAAATAACTTCAAATTGTGGATCCCAAAACCAAGGTACACTATTAAGCTTAAAAAAACGAAATCCCCGTATTACGCCTAGCCAAGACTAATATAAATAAAGACCACAAGTACAAAATAAGTCCCAAACTCCCTACAATTTTGACTAAAACAACATAAGCCCTTCTCGCGCACCACACCCCCCCCTTAAAGTAACACAATGCACAGCCCCTAACAGCATAATCCAACCATAAGTACAAGACCAAACTGTCTCAAAACCATAGTAAACAACCTTAGCAATTGTTCATAGTTGTCATGCAGACTGAGAATCTTGCTCATGGGAGAGACCATCACCTTATGATTAAGACGAGACGAAATGCACTCATTAAATCCCGTCCATAACAACCATGACCATAGAAACCATCCTGAAATGACGGAAAAATGATCATCTTAGTGAAATTGACCGACATGGCTCATGGCTTGGTCATGTAAAGCTCGTAATCTCCTATATAGTCGCTAATCACCTAGTTGTGTAGGGGAGTTATATCTTGCAACCTTACATAGACAATTCTCTTCTATAGAGCATATAAACACTGTGCGGCTAAAACTAACCAAGACGCACAACTACAACAAAAAGATAATAAAAAGCCGAACTTATAAGATGTATTGTCGATATCCAGGTCAACAACTCTGAATCTTTCAGCGGACATCAGCCATGGACCTTGATCATTAGGTACCTGGGCGTCCTGAGAATGTACCAAACAAGAATAGCTTAATAAGCCGTAAAGGATTAGCCCGTCAAACCCTAAACCTAGTAGCCCTCTGTTTGGTTTTTGTTTATGAATTATATTTTCTTCGTGGTAAACTGAATCCGAGACAATCTAGGTAAAATGAGACATATCACTCAAAACGTAATTGAAACAGGAGTGCATAACTCAGTAACGCCCTCATCATCGGCTCTCAGGCTAGCCACCAGTCAAATTCCAACTGATGTCTCGCCAATACAACTTAAGCCCACTCCCCACTAAATCCTTATCTTCGCCTTCCTCAGAAGCCCGTATCGTACACTATATGGCACGTAACCTTCCAGTCACCTTGTTTACTAAACCCTAGCATACAGCGTTAATGTAATCAATGCTAACACGCGATGTGATATTAGCATCACCAATTCGTTGCCTACATGTTCACCAAACCGCTGCGGTGGATGGAGAGTCATGTTAGAACCTGCCCGGAACGTCTCAAAGCAGACAGAATTGAACACAATACTATTGAATCCCGATAGTTACTTATCTAATCCTAAATAAGGACATCAATTACATATTTACATGATCAAAACGATATCCAGATTAGCTATAATCTTTAGATTCAAATAGAGTTCTTACAAGTCACCATACGGCCCTCAATGCTGTTTGATGTATAACCACTGTTTGAAGGAATTTTCATGTCTGTGTCACTGGTGAAAAACTAAAGAGATAATCACTCTGGAATGTTCTAGAAAGATCACAAGGATAAATGCGCGAAGTAACTTTGTGAACCATATTAATTTCCAAATTGTTATTTTTGACATTGTGGTCCTAATGAGAGATTATAAGATATGATCTCTTTTTGCTCTAGACTCAATTTTTGCACGTGTTGGAATCAGTTTTATCGGGAGGTCAGGGATCGTCCAGCCACCAAATACACACACTAACCAACACGGTGAGTGCCCAGACAAATCGCAACCATAGAACCAAAACGGTGCCACATGACATTGCCCTAGAACACAATAATAGCGCGAAACACTAATGCACCGGCATTGTGCAAGTGAAGTACAATAATCCGGGATCACATACAATGTTGCCATGACACATTTTATCAATACAAAATAATCAACAAAGTGTGAATCCGAAAGATATTAATAAAGTAGACTTCCGATAGTCTGCCTATGTTGTTTTGATGGCTACTTTCCAATTATTTATCCCACCTTTATCCATACATATCTTTGCATTTCGCTTTCACCCCTTCCAAGTGTTTTACCAAGACATCAATACTATCACCTGCATGTCGTGATTGTTTCGTTGATGAACCCATGTCATAGACTACAACTTTTCCCTTAATCTCTCAATTTCTTCCTCGCAAATTATACCAATAGGAAATTGCCTATTTACAAACTACTTAAGTGAAATGGGTAGCACCTCCCCTCCAGTTCTGTTAGATCATAGGAACTGTAAACCTATAAGATTAACCACCTTATTGACTTCACGACTCCGAGAGCGTTAAAATGATTATTTGAGGTGTAAATAAACGCAATCCATACAACCATTCATAAAGACTTGGAGAGTTACATAACAAAGAGAATATGCTACGCCCCTACCACATGTTCATATAACGAGATTACACAATTTTAATAAATAATTTCGGGCTAGTGGGGGACGGATGTTGGTAAGACTAATGTGCCCCTATCGGCCACTAAAATAACACAAACATATAGAACACACGCCAAAAACACCACCAAAACCCTGCGTCTAACAAACCCCCAACCCACACAATCTACCAAACCTCCATCGTCCCCAATCGAAGCCCCTAATCTCCCAGCCCCGAAACCATTTGCTGCCCCCTAACCCTTTCCCCCTAAGCCGATCCAACTTCCCGCAAAAATCAGCAAGGCATTCCTCTAACCCCCCACACAGCCCGCACCCCGCGTCCGCCTATCCCGCATAATGCCCCACACCGTTCCCCCTGCACATAACCTCCGTCCTCCCCCCCATCATATTGACGCCCTTCGCACCCTTCATCCAATTATCCTCCAATGGTATCAAGACCCACATCTGCCGCGCCCCAAAACTCCTCATCCTCATATCCACCTTTATCAAAACCCCCCAAAAATCTAGCCGTACTACAAGGGATCCACTTCGCCAATCCGACCCATCCCCCCAACAACGAAAACCACGAGCCATTGAATTGATTCAGCACAACCACTTCCCTCAAGACACCCGCATACGCCACCCCACCCAAACCAGCTCCAAAGTTAAAAACCCCCTCCACTCCCCAAGACCGCCCACACCATCCCCCACCTGAGCCCTCCTTCCCTACATGCAACCCGACCCGCCCCATAATCCCCTTCCCCCATCTCCCCTTCCTGTTCTATATACCGCCCTTACACCAATAAATTTTATCTTCATCCCATAGGATCCCCCACCAGTACCCCCCACAAGGACCCCCGTCTGTCACACCCCACCCCCCCAAAAAAACATCCCTCCAAATCCCAAAGCCCTAACAACAAGGACCGCCCTATCCGTGCTCGCCGTAAGTAAAATCAACTTATAATAACGGTTAACTGTAAATCAAAATCTGACTTCCAAACCTAAAAACGCCAAACACAAATAATTCCTATCCAAACCCACCCGCCCGTTGTCCCCACCAAACCCCCATTATTCCTAGACCCCCATGCTCCCATTCACGTCCGAAACTTGATGGACCGACCGTTTTGATGACGCAGTCGACGCAATAGCAGCGAAACATAAAACCAATTATTATTTAAACAAATTAATAGTAGGCAAACACCCACACATGATATAACAGTATTCACACTGAACGAAAAAAAAAAAAAAGTATACACCTCTCATCACCCCCAGAAGATACACCACAAACATCGGATTGTAACGTTCCCAGTGCCACCGTGGTTCAAATAACGCCAAGCCTCCCATTCCCCTGTAATGTGGGACCCGAACGCACAAGATATACTCTCCACTCCACACGACCAGGCAATGCAGCACTCCGCCCGAGTCAATCCTCGTCAGGTCGTGCGGAACAACACTACCCAACACCGAACCCAGAAAACCCCCACGCAAAAACCAAAACACCAACAGACTAAATGTAAACAATGTCAACCTACGCCCCAATCCACAACACTCCTTGGGCGTGAGGAAATCCACTAAACCCCTCAAACGGAATGCCACTTCCTACAACCCTATACTACGTCGAATAACTGTACTTCCATAACAAGCATCCTGCGATAAAGTAACCCAAAATAGAAGAAAAAACATCTAAGCATCTGAAACCCGCAACATGGACCACAAGTAACGCCCACAAAGACACTATCTCGCCATAACTCCCACAAAACAATACAGCTTACCAGTGCCCAAACAACTCCAGCGATCTTGTCCCCTAGTAGCTTTCCCCCTGATCTAAACCCCCAAAGAAAAAGACCGTACACGATGATCCCAAGAGGTCACTCGAGACCGGTAATCCTAACTACTCCCAAAATCTAAAGGCAAAGAAAGATACATTATTTTGTATAGAATGCCTATAAGACTCTAGAAATAATAAATCACTATAATTTGTGAGAGGCCACACGGGCAATCTAGAGCTCTTAACTTTGGTTCGGTAAACACACATCCCGAAGCAAGCACTTACACACAAACACCGAGTCACCGAACAACGCCAGAAACGCCAACTGCCACCCGCAACCCCCATCCCACCCACCTGCTCCCAAACCTCTCAATACTCTCGACACCCGCCCCCCCTACCCAACCCCACAACCAACCACCAGTGCACCATTCCCCAGAGACCAACGTCCTCACTCAGCCGTGTCTCAACCACGACAACCACGGCGGTACCAAACCCGGACACCGTGACCACCTCCCCCCGAGAAACAACGAAAGCACCCTCCCCAGAACCCCCACCCAGCGAACCACCGCCAGCACCGCTCCCCACCGTATTCCGCAACCCACCTGTAACAGCGGCTCAACCCACCCCCGAGTAAACCAACCTGCCCTAACTACTTCTCAGATCTTAAGCCCACTTAACAAACAACGAAGACTAACAGCCACACAACCATAAAGTGTGAGGAACCGAAAACGCCCCATTGGTCGAACATCAAGTCTCTGTGACACCCCCCGATTTACGGTATAAAATAAAAAAAGACATTAATAAGTACTAAAACCTTCGTGCTCGAGAGAGATGGAATCCGACACTCATGCTAATCAATGTGATATCATGAATGTAGGGACCACGTTCGAAATCTTCCAGAATCGTTTTATTACTAAAATCTTGAATAGCAGGGATGCGTTAAAATGTATTCTCCTGGATACGCTTATTAACTTTATATCTTTTGTGGTTTCCTTTTTAATGATTGGCACAAAAACGCCATATCTTCCTTTGATGTGATACAACAAATACGATGTCCCAGTAAATGTAATCTTCAAATGTCTCTGTTAAGCTACCAGAAAGCCGTGCCTTTTTGCTAATCTTCAACAAAGTACTCCATAATTACTATAGCAATTCTCAAATCCGAAACGATAAAGTAAAAATTCATGGAATAATTATACAAAATGGGTTATTTACATGGTATAAATGATGCTATAAAAGTGATGTTATTTGATGTCATCAAATATCCCCCACTTGAATCCTACTTGTCCTCAAGTAGCCTTTAGAAATTTATGAAAATTTATCCCTAAGGATTTTTTTCCGTTAATCATATATTCGATCAATTACAAGTACACAACCAAACGCCTCACGAAATAGGAAGATGAAAACACTCAAATCACTCAACTAATCTATGTGGTAACATGTAACTATTTCGCTCAATTGCTCGGTCATGACGAGTATTCTATCATAAGCTTGGCAAGGATACACATCTCCACCACTAAAGCTAAGGAGTAACAGGTTTATAAAGGTAAATTGGGTTTTATTTTAAAGGCTTAAAGGGTTTGATCACATTATCTAGTTTCTACCGATACCAATATTCCAGAAGGGCGACAAATACAACACATACACACCCGTAACGACAGGATAGACACATGTAACTGCTCACTCCCATCTCGAATAAGCTAAAAAAATAGGTCTAGTAAAGTGATATAGGGTATGGATCTTCTAACTTTTACCAAAAGTAATAAACCAACAAGCTGGCTAAATCACACATACATGGCCGTAACAACAGAATAGACATGCATGATTCGATCACATCCTCATTCGAGTAAAACCTATGGTTAATCATTAGGAAAGGGAAATAAAGTATTGTTAAATAAAAATTACGAAACGAATAGACTAAGTCCAAATAGATAAGGAACAAGTTGTTAGATACTTTTTCTCAACCGTTACCATGATTAAGACACAACTATATACACAAACGTCTTGATCATTGATAAAAGACAACAACCTAAGTTGGCGTTCCCGTAACGGTCAACTCCTAATCATCCTATACTTTACATACTTTTATAAAGACAAGTGGCGTTATCTACCACTTTATACAAAACTTTAGATCGTTGATTTATAACTACGTATCAACGAATAATTAATCCTTTAAATAATTCCATCGGTTTAAGCTTTAACGAACCGACTATCTTCAAACTTTCCTCCTCTTTTTTGTTGCATTTTCTAATTTTTTCGATTTTTTTTAAACAATACATAAACTACGAGTCTTGGTGTAATTTCAACATCTTCACGATCATAATAACTCCGGATAATTTCTTCCATCATTCTTCATTCTTCGGACGTACCAATAATTATGATGGTAGTAAAAATACATGAGTTTTGACTACTTTTTACATTCCCATTGCAATGTGCAAATTTCCCAACCATACCAGAGATAGAAAATGACACAGGACACATGAAATACATACTTTACACTTTCAGCAACTAGCAACTAATAAATAGACTTAATCTAATAGGGTAGGCTAAGGTGTAAAGGTGTAATGAAATAAATAGTTGGTGTTATCCTAAAGGATTGGATCTATAGGTTTTTCAAGGGGTATCTTACACTTAAAATGAGAGTAAACAAAGGGTTTATATGAGGGTTAACTAATTAGTGTAGTTAGTTAATGATACAACATATAAAGGCTTTTTGGGTGTAATCCTAGAAATTTACTAATTTAAACAAGTTACTCCATCTAAATCTGTAGAATATCTTAACACATGTATGATAGGATTCACTTTGGGCTTTTAGAGAGGGAAAGAGACGGTTGGATGAACACTTAGAGAGAGAAAGAAAAAGGATAATATTAGCTTAGTGTAATGTGAGAAATGAACAACCAACATACCACTCCAAGTTTGGAAGAGGGTGAATATACTTTACATATTGGGGGCCTGGCCGAGCTTTCTCTGGGCCTTTCCTTGTGACTTTCTAAAAACCGACCCGGTTAGATTACTAGATATAACATTGAAATTGACTAACTATTACTAGGCCCTCGTGAAGATTGATAATTGGTCGACAACTGTCACTAAAAACATGAATTCCTAAACAATCCTCCCCTAAGGGACAATCTTTAAGATCATCATAAATGATCATAACGACTTTCTGTGTTTCTAACAACTTCCCCTAAAGGGTGATCATAGAGATAAATAGTTGGGGTAGGTGGTGTGGATGGAGGGAGGTTCTCTCTTTGAGACCTTGATCAATAATCGTATAAAGCTTCTTGTCTATCTTGAGCCTTTTTTGTGTAAATAGTTTATCTCTATGTCTGCTTACTTTGCGTAGTGATCATAGACTTTAGCTTGAGCTTGTTACTTTTACTTGACTTGTAATGTGAAGTATGAGATCTGAGCACCTTGAGATCATCAACCAAGCATAATCTCTTTTTGCCATCTTGTGAACTCCTGACTTTTGGACTGACATGCTCATACCTTTCTTGATTTGATAGCTTGAAAGCTTTAATGATGTATCTTTCTTGAAGTTCTTTAACTTTAACACTTCGTTACTTCGAGAAAAATGTTCGGTATCAAAGTGACGGAAACTTCTTTGAAATTCTTTGACTTTAATGCTTCGTCACTTCAAGAAAGACGTACGGTATCAGAGCAGCAGAAGTCTTGAAACATGTACTTGAGCTTTCATGATGTCTTTATGTTTTGTCATTGGGTATTGAAGCGAATGTGGCTAGAATTTTGTGAGACAGCTAGAACTCGCTAGGTATGGTGGATTGGGCCAACAACTCAAAGACCATCTTTTAATGTGAATCGCAATAAAAACAGTTAGCAATTAAATCTGGTGACGAATATGGCTTTTGTCATTCACTACGTGTTTGTTGAATTATACCTTAAATCCATGAAGAATGACCTGTATCAGTAAAAATTTCAATTAAGAAGATCTCCTTGACATATTTCACTTGCAGTATTGAATCTTTCTAACACACATGTATTAGATTCATCGTACTCAGCATGTTCTCATTATCAGAATGTCTCAAAGCAGACAGCACGATAAGAGTGAACCAGTGAGTTACTGTCTCACTGATTGAATAGAAAAATTGATTTGAAAATCAATCGATGTGTCACTTGCTAAAATGGTTTTGTGAAACATCGAGAGTGTTAATCATTTCAAGTGTTCATCATCAATCGTCAATTCATATACTAGAACAAGTTTGATTCATAAAGAATCGTACCATTGTTTCTTTCCAGTTGTCACAAGCTTGATTCGTATAGAATCGCACAAGTCACCTACCATGAGCTTGTTTTATGTTGGTTTAATCAGGATTTCCATCTTCACTGTGATTACTTGAGTATCACTCTAATGTTCTGGCAAAATCACAAGGATAATGCGTAGGACTCTTAATATATATCTTGTTATTCACATTGTGTGACTTAGCAAGCATAATTTTGACAAGTATCCTAGTGAGATTTATGGATGATCTATTTTGGCTCTAGACCATAGGCACTTTTGTTTAGTGATCGGATGACTAGAAGCAGAGTGCCACATTTTCAAATCAACTAACTCGGAGAAGAAAGTTTGAAAAGAAATACGTGTAATCTCTGGTAGAAATGACATAGAAATATTTTGATATATTCTTAGTGGTTAGGAAGGTGGTTGTGCCTTGCATCACTAGGGTCATATGTTAGTCTCAATGTCAGCAAACATCTTTGTGATTCTAGACAGCAAAAGTATTTGACCCGGTTTCTGCCTAAGTATTAAGTAGAGGCTTCTTTCTATTCCACCCTTTTATCTTAAATTTTCTTTTCTTTTTAATTCTTCAACCCCTTTCATCGCTTTACCGAGACTTCATAACTAGAACTTAAAATGTTTGGTTCCAGTATTAGCTCTATCTCAGTTGGCACTATTCCCTTTTTCTCACTTTTACTCCTTTTTTCGTCATACCCAAGGACCTCCACACTATCTAGTGGAATATCCGTGGGTAGATCCCTTCGGTTCTGGCTAAATCATGGGAATGAGATTACCTAACTTAACCACTATAACTCAATACGTAATATTATTAAATGGTCGGTCTTTGGTACTTCCACATTTCAGCCAATCACGTAACCATTTGCTCCCCCTTCATATGTGCATCGATTAATCGAAAGAGTTTAGCACATATATGGGTTAGCGTACACTTGAGATCTTAAAAATCACATCTTTAGCCATATATTTTAATCACATTTTCTCCCCTTATCAAAAATATTAAATCTCTTGATATTTTGGATATCAATTGATTCAAATATAACTGCTTTCGGGGAAAAAATGTCCAATTATTAACAAGCCGTATTAGGAACATTTTTAATGCTCCCCCTCAAATTATGAGGGTATTATATGGTGTTTGAGTATGTTAATTTGAAATTTTTTGAATTTACTAAGAAATTCTTGAAAATTCATACTCAAACACTATATATGCCTAATTTTTAAGTCTACACTACACATTTATATATTCACAAGATTATTATGTACGAGGTTTGACCTGAATGATGAGAACATCATATGATAGAATCATATGGTTCTTTGTAGCAGCCGTAGGTCTTCCCCGTAGTCTCTCTTAAGAAGTTGTCTTAGCTTCCCTCTAAATCAGCAATCCTTTCTTGAGTAGATTCAAAACTTTCTTGCAAGCCGCCTCAAGCAGTCTTGATGTAAAAAGCCCAAATATACAAAGTACACAATTAATTCGAAACCGTAACACCAAAGTCAATTAAGTCCCGGATGTCCGAATTTCTCCTTTCACGATAGCGATGATATAAATTGAAACACCAAAGTCAACTAAGTCTCGGATGTCACAATTATTCCCTCTAAGTAGTCGAAATGAAAACACCTAAGTCAACTAAGTCCCAAATGTACTCATTTCTTTCTGCAGAATACTGACTAACTTAAGGAATCATCATACTTATCAAACCTATGTGTACCTCTTTTGTCAACTAATTCTACTCCCTTTTAAAAAATAAGCTTAGTGATTAACTGTTAAAGGAAGCATTGATTCAATCAGTAACCAATATCCTCATACTAGAATAAATCTTCTGACAACATTTCCCCTTAGTATCTTAAATGATGCATACTTGAAATCACAAGATATCTCTTCCCCTATGTAGTTTAAATAGTGCACCCAAAAGTAACAAGTTAAACATTGATTTTCTCTACGGTTATGACATTTGTCTTTTTGAAATGACCTAAAATGAGAATAGGGTATGAATTCTATCACATGTACTCATTATCTTTCTTTTATATCTATTCCTTCCCCCTTGCTGGTTTTGATACCTCGGAATCAGCAAAACATAGTACGCAAATATACTAGAGATCGTGTTTGAAGAATTGATAAGCTTAAATCTATCCCGTGAGAATCAACTGAGTCTTAAATTGCAAATAAGTCCCTAAAGTTTGAAATAAATGACATCTAAAGCTCTTATAGTTAATATAAATTAACTCCCCTTGAAATTGTGATCCATCATTATCAAAAAGTTTATCTGTTTATTTCGTGACTTATTTTAAAAGACCGTTTTAAAAGATTATTTGATGACACATTCTCCCCCTCAAATAATGACCCGTTTTCTATTTAAAGAGTTGTTGTCATTGTTTGAGTGGTTGAATTGTCTTTGAAAATCTTTTTGTGATTACTAAAAACACTGATTCATTATGAAGACAACTTTTTACCAATAAAAATAAGATTTCTCTTATTTTGACAAATAAATGCACTGACACATACACTTATTGTATATAGGAAGCACAGGTTGTGTTGCAAAGTAAACACAAGTCTTTGCATGGTCATAAAGTAGACCATGCCCGAGAATAAATTCCCGTTATGAGGTCAAGTTTTCTTTTTGAAATACTTGCCTTTAAGATGATGACCGGGTTGCTATCTGAAATAATAGCAAGTCATTTTTGGCATGTTTTGAAAACTTTTGAACTTCTGTTCGAACTTCATTTACAGACTCGTATCATTATTAAATGACATTTCTAAGATCGTAAATGTTATCGATTTTCAGAAGACATGCCATTATTACCTCTTTTTATATTTTTCTCATTTTTAATTTTTTCTTTAGTTTTAAAGATTTTATATTTTTGTATTTTGATTTTATAAAGGTTTTCTAAAAATGAAAAATGTTTTTGGTTTTTCTAGTTTTTAATATATATACATATTATATACAGGATATTTGAATAGGTACCACCACTATTCTTCATCTTTGTCTGCCAATTGTTTCAGGGTCTCCAGCGTAAAACTTCACATTCCCAGCTTGTTGATAAGAAATTCAATTCTTTCTCTGCCAAGGGCTTTAGTGAAGATGTCCGCTAGTTGATACTTCGTATTGACAAGGTAAAGCTCTACTACACCGTTTCCAACTTGCTCTTTTATGAAGTGGAATTCGATGTCAATATGTTTTGATCGAGAATGTTGAACATTGTTGTAGCATAAGGCAATAGCACTTTTGTTATCACGGTACATTGGAATTTTATTGAATCCAAGGCCATAGTCAGTAAGACGTGATCTCATCCAATGGACTTGAGCACAATAGCCAGACAAGGCTATATATTCAGCTTTCGTACTCGATATCGCATCGCTTTTCTGTCTTTTTGATGACCGGCTAACAAGTTTGTCTCCCAATAATTGCATACTTCCAGATGTACTTCATCTAGTATCTTGACAACCCGCATGATCAGCGTCTGCATAAGCTGTTAGAGCAATAGAAGAATCCTTTGGATACCAGAGTCTCCTATTAACGGTTCCTTATAGGTATTTAAAGATTCTTTTTACAGCATGTAAGTGCTTTTCGGTAGGCTTTGCCTGATACCGGGCACACATGCATACAACAAATGTTAGGTCTGGTCTACTAGCTGTAAGATACATGAGGGTGCTATACATTCCATGATAGTGTGTAGGGTCAATGGCTTTCCCTTGTGGATCTTCATCCAGTTTGGATTTCTCCACTATGGGAGTATCCACGGGGTCACAAGATTCCATACCATATTTTTTCAAAGATTCTAGAGCATATTTAGACTGGTTTATAAAGATGCCTCTAGGACTCTGTGAAATCTGTAGTCCTAGAAAAAATGATATTTTGCCCATCATCGACATCTTAAACTTTGAACACATTATTTTTGAAAATTGGTCAAATAGTTCAGGTGTAGTAGACGCATAGATTATATCATCAGCATAGATTTGTACCAGGAGAATATCTTTGCCTTGTCTTCTAATGAACAATGTGGGATCCACGGTTCCTTTAGAGAATTCCTGAGAGAGTAGAAACTTCAACAAAAGATCGTACCACGCGCGAGGAGCTTGTTTCAACCCACAGAGAGCCTTCTTAAGCTTGTGCACATGCTTCAGATTATCTAGATCCACAAACCCGTCTGGTTGGCTAACATAAACTTCTTCACGCAGAATGCCATTTAAGAATGCCGTCTTTACATCCATTTGGTATACGATGATATTCATGTGAGCAGCAAATGCGATGAATATTAGAATTGCATTAAGTCTAGCCACTGGAGCAAAAGATTCCTCAAAATCAATTCCCTCTTATTGATGGTAACCACGAGCAACTAATCGAGCCTTGTTTTTTAGAATTCCTCCTAATCTTTCACCTTATAAATCCATTTTAATGTAATGATCATCACTTTATCTAGATGAGGAACGAGTTCCCAGACTTTAAGATGTTCAAATTAATTTAACTCCTCTTGCATTGCTTCAATCCAACATACTTGAGTTAATGCGTCTTTATAAGTCTTAGGTTTAACCGATGAGAGAAAAGCATCGTAGTAACAAAATAAAGCTTGTTCATGGAGTTGAAGTCTTGTAGAAACAGGTCTTCCGAGTTTACCGATGATGTTGTCTAAAGGATGATCCTTGGTCCATTTGGTAACGTGTTCTGAGTTAGGAGCAGCAGTGTACATAATGGTGGGAATAACGTCCGAAGAAGAAGATGCTTCATAATCATTTTCTGGAAGTGGAATGCCAAAGAAGGGATCGTTATTCATGTGTGCAACATCTAAGTCATGATTCTCTTCTTTAACATCGTTAGAAATGACTGGTGATTGTGTTTCGGGTAAAGTTTGTGAGTTACTAGCATATGGTGCATCTTGATCAACAGTTGTTGAGGAAGGTGAACCGGTTGAAGCAACGGGTTTTGGAGCTACTTCTTCAACAATTGGAGCAATTACTTCAGGGGCTGGGTGATCAACACTTGATGGAGGGTTGAGTAATTCATCAAACAGTGGTTGAAACAAAAGATCCCAATCAATTCTTGAAGGTGGTACAAACGGTGTTGAAGGAGGAGGGTTTGGCATGAGTCCTGAACTAATTGTTGCAAGAGTCATTTCATGAAGTGCGGGTTCTAAACTGCTGTGTTAAGAAGCCATAGCTATCAGCTCATCAAAATCTGCTGTGGAGAGCGAGCAACGGATGTTTCATGAGAGATTCCAATCTTCTTATAATATTCACGCAAAGTTTGATTAACAAATTCAGTTCCATTATCTGTTCTAATACGTCGGACAGGTGCTTTAAGCCGCAATTGGATCATCTTGAGAAACTTAATTATGAAATCTGAAGCTTCATCTTTTGACCTTAAGCACTTTACCCATGTAAATCGTGAGTAATCATCGACAATGACGAGGATGTACTTATTTCCATTAACACTTGCGACACGTATTGGACCACAAAGATCCATGTGCAAGAGATAGAGTTTTTCTTGGTTGGTGTCTTAAGATTTAGGTTTGTGGGGTTTCTTCTTGCTTTTGCCCATTGCACACTCAGACTACAGATGGTCCTTTTCAAATTTTAGCTTAAGGAGGCCTCAAACAGGACCGTGTCTAGCTAAATGGTTGATTGCACCAAAGTTCAGATGAGACAGACGTCGGTGCTATAGCCATGACTTAGTCTTTGAGGCCGTTGACAAGAGACATATATGAGAGGACGCCATCATATCTCCAAGAGACAGTGTATACATATTGTTGCCTCGAGATCCAGTCAATAGATCAACACCTTCTAGATTACGAATGAAGCAGGTGTGTTGACGAAAAGCAACTTCAAGGTTCGAATCACAGAATTGCCCAACGGAGAATAAGTTATGTCCAAGTCCTTCCACGCAGTAAACCCTTGAGATCGTAACATTCCCAATCTAATAATCACCATATCCCAATATCTTCTGTAACACCCCCAAAATTGGGTCGCAGCGGAATGTATTTCCGGGAGCGTTACTTCATGATCCCATTGCACAAGTCAGGAGAGAACGACCTCTAACTCAGTCGTTTGAAAAGAAATCTTGTAAATTTAGACTCCAATGCACATCAAGTATGTCATACATCTATTTCACCTGAGAAAAATATGATTAAAAGTGTCAACATTAAAGTTGGTGAGTTCATAGGTTTTTGTAAGTATGAATGTAAATCCCAAAACTATATACATAGGTTTACTTATATAAAATCCCAAAATGTTTCAAGTATATATTGTAATGAACATGATATCCCAAAATGTTTCAAGTAGATATTATAATGAACACAATATCCAAAAATGTTTCAAGTAGATATTATAATGAGCACAATATCCCAATTAGTTTCAAGTATGTAAGAGAAATGATTACGATTACTCTAAGTTCATGGAAACTGCGACGTAGACTTGTAAGTATGCCACTTTATTCAAGGCACGGTAAATGTTCATTAGTATATAGTTGTTGGTCATGTAGACACCAATCCATTCATATCCGACATGGTATAACGTTCGTTAGTTCGATCTCGAACTAGTGAGAGCTAATCACCCGAACGGGGGTTGTCAATCCCCAATAGATCTATTTTATAACATTCGCGCTCACCCTCCAAGTGATTTACAGTTCATGAAACCTAAGCTAATCCGTAATTATTCGAGTAAAAGTCAAGTATGTGTTTACGTCCAAAAAGTAAACCAAGTATTGTATCTCATCGCATGACAAGTAAAGAAGTGCATAAATCAATTTGTAATCAACCAAGTAAATGTATTTATAATCAAGCATGTTCTCACCCCAAAACTTATAAAACAAATCATGTAAAACGTGGGGTTATGAACTCACCTCGAGTGAGCTAATATCAAGTATATCACGCAAAATGCGTCCGATAATCGCCGAATGCAACCTAATCCAATATAGGTCGTATGAGTACTCGAGTACGTTGTCTAACAACTACCATATATAATCCTATTTAGTTATCATCATACTATCATTCGGGCTATCATAATTAAGAGGTCATGACATGACGTACGAGGAGCTAGGATACTTTAAATCGTAAATCCAACAACTCGTCGATACGCCATCCGAAGAGGCCTCATTATGAAATTCCCTAGTAATATAGCACTTTGATAACTAATAACATATACATCACCATCTAATCGTTTTAGCGAAATTATATTTATAAAGTAAAAACGTTTATAAATAACCCTTTCACAAAAACGGCGTAAAATGCACGTTTCAAGTCCGATTTGTATGTTTCTTGCGCCCACGTCTTCGTACTAAGACGATGTATCAAAATAAGACATTTTTAGGTTTTGAGTCCACTGATGAACAGTACTTTTACTGTTCACATCAGTTCACATATTTATTTATATAAGTTTAATAGTCGTAAAACCCGTAAATGTCGTATCTTATTCGTTATAGCTCCGTTTTTAGCGATTCTTTCGAGCACGTTCTTGTAATTGAAAGTTTTATCATATTATTGATGTTTTCAAAGTATAAGTTTCTGCCATGAATAGTAACTTTTATAAAAATAGTTTTATAAGAGTATTAACTATCGTAAACTCGTAACTAGCGTATCTTCTTCGTTATTAATCGGTTTTTCGAGTTCTTTATGACCCCACGATCCTTGTGACATGTAGTATTTTATAAAATCATAAAATATATATGTAAATTTCGAACTCCAAACAGCCCCTTTAGATATTTTTCTCAAAATGTGTTTAAAACTTGTTTTTAGGACTTTTTAGCTTTACCACTTTGTTACAAATCCATTAGAACCCTTAATATCTTATGTCTTATACTCCTAGGGTCCTTAGTATATGATTAATCCAAAGATTATCCAAGAATTATAAGAATTTGAGCTTTTAAATCCTCATTTTTAGCAGATTTTAAGTTCAGTTTATCAATTAAAGAGTCACTCTGTTCTTTAGTACGAACACGTGTCTTTTTGATTGAGTCAAACTGCTCTTTAAAAACCTGTTTCACATGATTAATTTCATTACAAAGACGCTCATTTTTCTAAATCAGTTTTGCCACACTATTCTCCAGTTCCACATTTTTGGTCTCTATTTCACCATAATCATACTTGACATTCTTTTCCTTTGATTTTTCTCTCATTGATTTTATAATATCCTTCAACTTACAAATGGTATTGTCTTTGTCTTGAAGCTGAGCTTTCAAATCATTATTTTCAAAAAATTCTAGAATTTCAAGAGCATTTTGATTATCACAAGATTCATCTTTTTGAAAAATTTCTTGATTAAGTTGTATTGACAATTCAAGAGAAATACAATGTTTTTCAAGTTGTGAGTAACTTTTCAAAAGATCATTATGCACATTTTGTGATTTCAAAAGCTCGGCCTCAAGATTGAAACACTTATCACAAGATTCATTTTCTATTTTATGCCATGATTCCGCAGATTCACCAAGCAAAGACATAGAATTCATCACAGTTAAAAGAACATCTTGAGACATGATTTGTTGTAAGAGTCGATCATTTTCCAAAAGTAATTCTTTTTTAGCAATTTCCAAACATTGTTTGTCAACTGAAGACTGTTGAACAACAGCGTCCATTTGGTCAAAAACTGTCTGTACTTCCATTATTTCATTTAGAAGATCTCTATCAAACACATTGAAGATGTCTTTTAAAGATTTTAGAAATGGAATAATTTCATTGTTAAAAACAGCTTTAGTATGTTCAAACCCCCATTCACCTTCTATACGAGCATCAGGTGTAGTCCTTATCTTCACCACGTTGTCAAACCTGGCAAGGTGAAATTTAAGCTTTTTAAGGCTTTCATTCACCAAGCTAACCTTAGAAAGTTCCTTAGGAGCTTTGATTTTGACAGGTAATGCATCAGAAGGTTTACTGGTAGGATTGGACATACGCAACCAGAAAGCTTGTTCAGCCGACAATTCTTGTTGTGGAGTAAAACGTTTCCCAAAATCATCAGATAGTCTATTTAATTTTTCATAATCAATAGGTTTATGAGAAATATTTTGTTTAATGGCCTCTGGATCCTTTTCTTTTTTCAACATTTTTGATCGACTCTCTTCTTCCAAAATCAATGTTTTCTCATCATCAATCACAGGCATAGTAACATGTTTAGCAGAAATAACATACCTCATAACAAGGTTCGTTTTAATCCGTGGCTTTCTTAAGTGAAAGTGGATATTGAAAACCTAGAGCTTGTTGTGTTTAATATCCATAGAATGGCTGTGCTTAGTTAACATGGCACTTTTTGTGCAGATTGACCCACTTTAAAATAATATTATCAAGTTCATTATCTTCCTTTTCAAATCAATTCGTTTTCCTAAATAATTATCTCTTTTCTTTAAAACACTTTAAAAAACAGTATGTTTGCAATAAACATTTCCTTTCTTGATTGTTAGAAAGATTTTGCTCAAGTGAGTCAACTTGTTCTTTCAGTGCAAGCTTCTCCTTAATCATATCATCCATTTGAGAATCAATCATTTTTTCACGACTACTTAAATCAATATTAAGACGTTGTTCAAAGTTTTGACTCGTTCTTTATATCTCTCTAGCTCAGCGGTTACTGATTCATTATTTTGTTTCTTATTAGCCTTTTCCTAATTATTTACATGATTAATCATTTGTTTTGACATTTGTTTAATCACAGATAAGATCATTGAATCTTGTTGTGCCTGCAAATTAGTATCTTGAACATTTGCCTGTTGTGTTTCTTGCAAATATTGAGAGTATGAAATGATATTGCTATCACTATGTATCTCATTATCTGTAAAATCCACAGCTGGTGTTTGTTCAAAATCCTGCATTGCATGCACACTTTGATTTTCCATATCATTAAGATAGGTTTCAGAATGAGGTACCTCTGAGATAACGTCAGAACCATAGTTGGAAATGTTGGCCATGAGAACCGCTTGTGCATTCGAGATATCGTCACAGTCAGAATCATTATTTAATCCAAAGATCCTCATCTGAAATCAGCATTGTTTGGAATGATTGCTGAACAGCTTGACCGTCTAGAACCCCTAGATCTTTAGAAATGCGAGTGCTCTTCATCCAAATTTGTCCAGCTACCCTGAGCTTCAACTAACATTGATGTATCCTTATACCTTGTTGCATTCCTTGGTCGCTTAGGCTGAGTGCATTGCCTAGCCATATGTCCTTCACCTTGACAGTTGTAGCATTTAACAGCCCTTGCTTGTCCACTTGCATTGTTTCCCCTAGAACTAGTAACATTACTCTTATAACCAGTACCAGAAATACTTTGCCCTTGTCTCCCCTGAACTTGTTGCACTATGACCCTGCCATCTTGAATAGTGGCTTGGTTTCTTGGATTTGATGAAGTTCTAAGTTGATTATTGGTTGAAGGGGACTTGAGGAAGCTACAAACTTAGAAAAGCCATGCCTCTTTGAATACAAGCAATTGGATTCATCTCTGGAGAAGAATACAGGAACAACAAAACCTGAGTCCACAATAGGTGACTTAGTCATTGGTTGTGTAGTAACTTGAGGTGATTGATAAGCAATTTATGGAATAGATGAGGTTTGATGATTCATTTGAGACTGATATGGATATGAATTGTGAACGTATAACTGATTGAATTAATGTTCGTGATGGATAAGTAGAGATAATTGTTGATGGGAAAAATTGGATCCATAAAGAGATGTTGGAAACTATTATTAAGTTGAGGATTGTTTTATAATAAGAACTGATAAGTGTTGAAGTAAGGCGGTGTCATCTGCTGATTTGCCATGAATGCAAGTGATCTTGATTGCATCACTCCGAAGACAACTTCATTTCATGGAGTCGTGTTTTTCAAGATAATGCATGAGTTGATCAAAGTTAGTAGCTAAGCAAATCCTTTAACGAGCTTGACATCAGTCACAAACTTACTCCTTTCTAGGTGGAAGACTGTTTAAGAACTTTGTATTCACTTGAAATTGCTCTATTTTCATGTTGTAGATGTTCATATCATTAATCAGCTAAAGTGAATCACAAGTAATACTTGTGAAGTGTTTTCCCCCTATATGTGGAGTAAACTCATCAAATGCAACATATAACTTACACTCTCCTCATGCTTAGTCAAAAGGTACCTAGCATCATAAATGAACTCTCTCCCATAAATCTTTAGCAACTCTGTGATGATTTACAAGTGAATAGATATCAGCTGGTAGACCTTGAAGAATGATATTTGTGGCTTTCATATCACAATCAGCTTGAATTTTCTCAGCAGCAGATTAATTCAACATATTTCATAATTCTGTCACTACCATTCTTTTCAAAGTAGGCCAAACGAGTGGACCGTTTTTTTCAACGAAATTACCAGTGGTCATTCTTCCGGCTCTCTATTTTGCAGTAAAGTTCCATTCGACTTTTCCAAGAATTATACAAGTCCTTATCACAACATTGGTGGACCGATGTCATCACCAGAGATGTATCATGTACTTAGTAAGAGTATTCATTATTCCAAGTGGAATAATTGAATCTAAGTTTATTTGATGTTTTTTATATTAACTTGTGGAATGAACGATGATTGAAAGTAATTGTGTTGTTTATGAGTAGTCTTTTTGGAGTGTTGTAACGATACGGGAATTTTACAACTCTAGATAAAACGAGAAGACAATTGAATGTTTCGCGGGATTTACAAATCAAAGAGAAAAACCGCATAAGCACTTTAGCAAATTTGGGTTTTGAATTTTTGTTCAAGTGAATTAATTTCCTTTTTAGAAGTTGTTTAAATCGCCTTTCAAAGCAAGTTTGTTAACTCGCCTTGCAAAAGAATTGATAAATCGTCAATGGCTGGAAAAAACTGCTAAATTGCCTTATAAAGGAAATTGATAAACCGCCTTGCACTAGAAAACTTGCTAATTCTCCTTGTGCTGAAAACTTGCAAATTCACCTGTACAGAAACTTGTTAATTTTGCCGTGTACAAAAAAAAAAAAACTTTTGCTAATTCCGCCTTGTACTAGAAGAATGCTAAAATCGCCTTCAACTGAATATTGCTAAACGCCTTTACAAAGCCAAATGCAAATTCGCCTGTACTAGAGGAATGCCTAACACGCCTTCACTGAATATTGCTAAATTCGCCTTACAAATCCAATTGCTTATCGCCTTCAACACTACGAAACTCAAAAATTTTAAAACACAAAAAGACTCACTTTATGGTTTTTAGCCAAAAAATTTAAAACAGAATTGTGACTTTCAAAGACTTTTCTGCAACACAAAAATGCACAAAAAATTGGTGTTTTCTTTGATTCAAAGCTTGTACACTTATATCCAATGATACTAGATCAGATTTACCTATGTAAATGATCTTTTAGTGTACCAAAGAGCTTCGAAAACAAGAAAAAACAAAAGAAAAATTGGTACGTATACTAAGAAAACAAACAAACAAAAACAAACACAAGAACTAAACCAATCACGCCATGGCTCTTGATACCAATTGTAGAATACTAGCAATCTATAACACCAAATAACAATGAAGAAATTCTAGAGAGAGAAAGTAGATGGGAGGAAGGTTCTAGTGAGAGAAAGTAACAAAGAAAGAAAGATTTAGATTATGTGTGAGAAATGAACCAACCAACCACCCTCTCTATGTGTGGAGAGGGTATAAATACACCATTCTAAACCGGCCATGGGATTTCACTTGGGCTTTCCATGTGTCTTTGGCCCGGTTAGCTTACTAACATTACATATGATTACTTCTACGAGCTATGACTAACTATATTGGTAGTGACCGATACTTTTCGTGTTTCAACAGAGAGTGATCATCTCAAATCGAATCCTTCTTATCAATGGTGCCCTTTCATTCCAACATACTATGCCTCCATCAATCGAAGAGTCTGTGGCCTTCATTGTAACATTTCATATTTTCAGGTCATTTACGACTTCAATTATTCAATTATATATTTTTAGGCTTTTGCGCGTTTGCTTGTTATTTTTTTATTTAAACCGCTTAGTTATTACACAATTAACGCAAAACCGCTTCAATCACAGAAATCATTTCTTTGTCACCAAAAGTGAATGAAATAAACTTCACAAAATTCAACACAAATCCAATCCCAATGAGACGATCACGCTCAATGGATTGATTATCCAATCTCACATATACCACACAAATACATATAAACACGTATAAACACATAACCATACATTGCAACAGATACATTTAGGTCGACACTACGGTTTAACCAACCTGCTTAAGTCATGGTTGTCACATTTTCCTATTTTATTTTTGTTGGTTACGTAAAACGCTTACGTTTCGCAATAAAATTACATTTAGGCATACCCATAAGCACCTATACCTATCTATACTCAAACCAGTACCCACAATTATACCCAATACATAAAAATTATTTCTTTTTCTACCCATGAAGCACTTAGAACCGGATCCAAAGGTTATACACAAGAACTAAACCTTAAACTCCCTACTAAGTCCCACACTTTTTAGTCATACTTACACAAGTGTACCCTAAGCACATATTACTAGAAATTAGCTTGTCAAGAGTACCCTCCATACCATTTCAGCCGTGTATGGGCATAGGGAGAGAGCTCTTTGCTCTTGTACCCTAAACCACTAAATATCCCATGGTTTGATCTTAGGTTGTTTTCAATACCATATTTCTATAAGTAACAGGTCATAGGTTCATTTTAGCACACTTACAATTCATACAAGCAAAATAAATCACTCATACTCTCTCCCTATACATCCATACCTACGGCTTAAAAATTTGTGAGCTAGGGTTTCATTTAAACTTTGTTCTAAAATATACCAAGTGATTAAGCATTCATTCTAAGTATATCTAAGATCATTCAAGGTGTTTTGGAAGCTTAGGTTTGTGGTTTAACAAGATTATTTAAGAAAAATAATTAGGGTTTCCTCATTAGGTTTGATCTTATGTTTGATTCATTGGGTTAAAGCTTAAGTATAGGCTTATGTTCATCAATCCTCTACACTTCTATAAGGTCTATTTAAAGATTAACATTTCCATTTATTCATATTTCTTACTTTACATGCTTGTTATATATGTTAAACACCAACTATATTCATTTTTATGATTTATGAGATACTACAAGATATATATAATTCGAATTTATTATGTACATTGGTAAAATAACACTTAAAATGGAAGTACACATTATATATAAGTGTTAAATAAATTATATAGTTAGGTTATGAGTTATTTTATGTTGAAAGTTTTAATTACAAAAGTTATGAACAAATGATTTTGAGGACACTTACTTATGGACAAGTATCATGGACATATTATAGAGGACTTAAGATATATCAAGTTATGTCATTTCATAAGTTAGAGGACTTGTAATGGTTTAATAAAGTGAAAACTATATAAAACAAGTGTATAAAACTAATTGTGTAAAAACTTACTTACCTACTATTTGAATTTGTGTATAAACATTTATATTTTATGTTTTATTTAATTAGTACTTATCACAAGGATCGTAAGCATATAAGGAACTTGAAAAACCGAGCAATAACGAAGGAGATATGACATTTTTAAGTTTTCAATAATTAAATGTATAAAAGTATTTTTATAAAAGTTATTTTATAAAAACCTTCACTGTTTTCAGGTCTGATAATTAGGGCACATATTTTTATGAAAAAGTACAAGTCATGAGGAATCCAAACATGTAAGAAACTCGAAAAACGGATTTAAAATGAAGGTGATACGTTATTTACAAGTTTAAGTTAAAAGTATTTTAAAAAAAGCAAATTTATAAAAATATGTTCTGTTCACGATAGTAAACTATTGGGGAGTAATTTCCTAAATAGAGCTTTTAATTACGAAGACGTGGACATAAGAATCACTAAAAACCGAATTAAAACGAACGAGATACAATTAAAATACGATTTCAATAATTAAAGTTATAAAAAGTATTTTTATAAACTTTCACCTACTGTTACTTTTCATAACAGTATTTAATCATATAATAATTAAAATATTTTGATAGATTTTCTTAATACGAAACCGTTGACATAAGAAACGCGTAAAACGGAGTTAAAACGATAAAGATACGAGGTTTATAAAACCTTGTGCACTATTTTTACTTTTATACATTATTTTATAAAAATATTAAATTATATATTTTTAACAAATAATACATTAGTAAACAAAAATGATATTTTTCTTTACGGATACAATTACATGTACCTTTATTTAACAAAGTTCGATTTAATTAATGTTTCAACTTTTTAAAGTTTAACAAACACTATTAGGTGGTGGTGTAACTATATAACATGTGATATTTTATTTATATAAAATACATTATGCTCATACGACCTACAATTAATTAGGTTGCATTCGGATTGCCGAGACGATTTACATATTTGATTTAGATTATCAAACCATTCACTTACGGTGAGTTCATAGCCCCATTTTTATACTATTACAATGATTTACAACTTTAGGGTGAGAAACATGCATTGTTTTACGATTGGACGCAAGTACACTTTTATACAAATTACGAGTTTGTCTAAGTAGCTATAACCCACCATGCCCATGAATCATGAACTGTTAATTAATAGATTGTAAGCGCGAATGTTATGAATAAATCTATTTGGGATTGACATCCCCGTTCGGGTGAGTAGCGCTCACTAGTTTCGAATGTACTTAAACAACGAATGTATACCATGTCAGAACAATTTGGATGTTGCGGGTTGAACATCTACACGGACACATTATTTGCATTAATTTTCATACATATATATTGTAGCTTCAGTGTCATGAGCTTAGTGTATTTCGTAATTACTTTTAAGATATTATATGTGTTACATGTCTTACATTTGGAAATCTTGCGGTCCTACTTTATTCATTTATTAAATCTGTGAATTCGCCAACTTTATGTTGATGTTTTAAAGCATGTTTTTCTCAGGTCAATAAGGTACCAGAACAAGGACACATTGGGGGTCAACATTTTGGGAATTATTTTGCATGGAGATTTAAATACATTACATTTTGGAGTATTTGTTATGTACTAAAATCTTTACATTTTCATGGGTGAACAATTTAAGCTTCGGGCTTTTGTATCGAACAAGTGTAACATTCTCTGACCCTTATTCCGCTGCGACCCATTTTGAGGGTGTTACACAGGAAGTCGATACGCCGTATCCATGTTTCAGGATACGTTGTATTAAGGCCTGTATTAAAAATCCTAAGTACGGGTCAGAGGTCGAATACGTTGTATTCGTTTTAACGAATACGCTGTATCAACAAGTCTGACAATAAAGTTTTAAGTGTAGGAAAATAAAATGGATAAAGTCTAGGTAGGGTCAATACGCCATATCCATATAGTTTGGATACGCCGTATAGACTACCTAGTAAGACAGATTCGATAACAAATTGAATTACATTCTGGGTTGTCTCCCGACAAGCACTTTTTTTTACAGAAAAGTCTTTAAGTTAGACTTGTTTCCAGCGTAAGTCCCATCCTTATAAAACAACTTAGGGTCGAACGAGATGTCAAATGGCACATATAAATTTTTAATAAAATTTATTAGCATCCCTTCGTTAAAATAATTCCAAATCATGATATTATCACTTAATTCCTTGATAAAAGTTTCAGCAGTGAAAAATTTATTTATTGTATCATGATTTGTTTCTAAAAG
>BQNB010053591.1:4922-39937 GCA_026074375.1 Tanacetum coccineum
AACATAGAATTAGAACCAAAAGATAGTTATTTCATTAATCATAAACAAGTTACAAGTTGCATTGTCATACATTACATGTCACCATCTAATGCTATACAACTCAAAAAAAAACTAGTTCTACTAACTGACATCGCAGTTTAGTTAGTGATTTACAAAAGATACTACTAATGATAAACTAATCTACTAAGAGTCACTAGGTGGTCCACGTGGCTCGGAAGGTCCCTCGGTCCCATCAGAAGTAGAGTTCTTCGATTTCTTTCTCGGACGCTCGGTATCCTCATCATCAGATGGAAGCAAGTAAAACATCTTATTCCATACTCGGGACTCATGCAACCTCCTCTTAGCAGTCTCACACTCTATACGAGCCCACACCAACTTAGTCTCAGTCTCATCCAATCTTTTCTTCAATGTGGCATTCTCCCAACTCTCCAATACCGACATCCTCTCAAGAACATTACCCAAAGCACGCTTGACATTTTCTAAATCATGATTAAGTAACTCCATTTCTTTTTCCCTAATTTTATCCTTGGACTTGAGAAGAGCAATCTTAGTTTGGCATGTACCCAACTCAGCCTCCATGACTCTAGCTTGTGCACGTGATGCCTCCGATCGGCCATAACTTCTTCGTTATTAAGAGTTACGAGGCGTTCAAATTACCAAAACGTACATTAGGACGAACTCTATTGAATTTCTCAATCAAAAATTAGATTTTATGAATTTTCGAACCTCGTTTTGCGTGCCAAACTTTCTGCACGAATTTACATTTTATAAAACTTATCGAAACTTCATTTTCACCTCACAACAACATTAAAATACGCCTAGCTAACCTATCTCCGTCAACTAATCAACCCATTCACAATCTATTATAACCAACGCAAGTGTCGGACCTCATCACATATAATATACTAAATCAAATTAAGGACGAAACAATAAAATAAACGTAACTAGGATACTTACAACAACACACAAGGTGTTGGTTTCGGCTTTCTTTGTGGTTCGAACCCACGGACGCAACCCAAATGAATGACCCAAACCGTTTTTGACAATACCCACTTCGACAATACCTTAATCTAACTATTTTAAACAACCATCTTTAACCCGTTTCGACCAAACTCGAACCAAATTAAAACTAGAGAAAGACTCATTGCATGTGGGATTTTATTATATGGAAACATAGGCCTTGATGAGAGGATCAAGAAAATGTATTTAGATCGTATTGCATGTCGAAAAAATTGACAGGAATGGGTGGTGAAGTGAGGTGGCCGGCGAAGGGTGTAGGAGAGGACAAATGAAAGAAATTTTGTTAAAAGAAATAAAGTGTGTATGTAAGCCTTTATTTATAGAAATTGTGTTTGGCCATTTGGCAAAAATAGTCCCTCCATCTTTTATTTCTTTCAAAACTAATACATAAGGGTGTTTGTTTCGTCTAACTTAACCGGCCACAACGTTACATATATCACTTTCGTAAATATTTTTATTTCGTCACGTTTTATTTTAGTTTCTAACATTTAATAAAATGTATACATTTCAAAACACAGGTTCGGCTCAAGACAAGGAACAAAAGACGACGTTCGTAAAAATAATAAATTTACGATCTTAGAAATTATAACGAGATGCGTCGAATTTTTTACGTTGCTCAAAACGATTAATGAACGCGCGGTCAAACGGTGACTCGCTAAACGTCAAAAATAAATATTTTAAATTTCCGTTCGTAATGAAATACGAAAATAATTATTTACGACAAATAAAATTTTAAATGTCGACGTTCACTCATACGATTTTATAAAATAAATATTATGACGTCGAATTCGCGATCGTCATACGCGTCGTGAAACTGGGGTTGTTACACTAGATCTTTGGCATGTTATTACCTATGACGATTTTCTTCCTATTCAATATAATCCCAAAACTAAAAAGGTTGAAACTGTATCATTTGATAAACAAAACAATGATCTTAAAAAGAAACTTGCTAAAAATAATGAAGCTAAAATGGTGATTTATAATGCTTTACCACGTAAAAAATACGAAAGAATTTTCATGTGTAAAACTGCAAAAGAAATTTGGGATACTTTATTATTCACCCACCAAGGTAATAGTCAAGTCAAAGATAATAAAATAGATCTTCTTGTTCAACAATATGAACAATTTACGATTCCAGAAGAGGAATCGATAGATGATGCTTTTGCTAGATTTAACACTATTATTACTAGTCTAAAAGCACTTGATGAAGATTTTTCTAGCAAGAATTATGTTAGGAAATTTCTTAAGGCACTTCATCCTAAATGGCGCGCAAAGGTTACGGCTATTGAAGAATCAAATGATTTAACATCTTTATCGCTTGATGAACTTATTGGAAACTCAAAAGTTTATGAAGTAATAATTAAGAATGATTTCGAAATAGTCAAAGGTAAAAGAGAACAAAATAGATCTCTTGCCTTGAAAGCCAAAAAGGAATCAAGTGATGAAGATAGTTCGACTTCCGATAGTGAAGACGAAGAATACGCCATGGGCGTGAGAGACTTCAAGAAATTTTTCAAAAGACGAGGAAGATTTGTAAGACAACCACATGATGAAAGAAAGGTATCTCAAAGAAATAAAGACGACAAAAATGGCAAAGGCGAAAGAAAATGTTTTAAATGTGGGGATTCAAATCACCTCATCGGAGAGTGTCCAAAACCATCAAGAAGCTACAATCAAATAGCCTTTGTTGGAGGATCATGAAGTGATAGCGACGAAGAGGAAGAAGAAAAGACTAAAGATAAAAAATGTCTTATGGCTAAAGCTTCTAATCAGGTACTTTCCGAAATCGAATTCTTTAGTGATGACCAATCATCGTTAGATGAAAAAGACTTAATAATGAATATAATCGACTAGGCAAAATAGGTCTAAAAGTCATGGCTAAAAATAAATCACTAAAACAAATTAAAAATAGATTAGTTGTTGCTCAAAACAAAGTTCTTGTGAAAATTCTCTCACAACAAGGTATGATCACAAATAGTCAAGAGTATCTTTCATCAAGAGTTAGATCCCTTGAGAGTATCATCAATGAACTCCGTTTCAAAATCCAAGAACTTCACCGGGAAATCATCCAAATCATTCGAACCTCGCCTACAACTCAACCTTCATCCTCTATCTCCCAGAAAGAGGCTGAAATGAAGAACTTAAAGAATCAACTCCAAGATCTAGAACGGCAACATAAACAAAAGAGAATCACCTCTCTTATTGATGATCCATGGAGGTTACCATCAACCCCTTTTGTAGGTGTCTCATTTGACCCACAACCGTTACCCCAGTCCTACACCCACACAACATCACCATCACTAAACATATGGGCGTCAGAACAAAGAAGGCTAAAACCATCCACCAGAAAGGAGCCAACCTTTTCACAAGAATCACAATCCATTGCTGACGTTGTTGCTTCAACCAAAACCCCTGATGTCCTCCCGATTCAGAAGGTGAACCCTGTTTCAATGTTCTTAAACTCACTCACCCAAACCGACAAGCCCCAAAACCCCCAATTCATTGCCCCAGTCATCAAGCCCCAAAAGGACTATGAAGAATTTGACAATGTTGAATCATTTGAACATTTGTTCATGGCTGAACCGGAAAATGCAGAATCAACAGTCCAGTTTGATGCAGAAGAATATGAAGAACACCAGGAAAACCCAAACCAAGAGACTCCCACAGAGTTCCCAAAGTCCGACATAAAACAATACTTCACTTTCGACGACGTACCACCATCAAAATGGCGTGAAAGAAGCATCGAGATGCTAACGTGGTGTACTGCAGAATTGCAGTATTATACCATTGATGTAGTCATAAAGAGATTCTTAACCAGGCTCCAAGGACGTCTCAGAGACTGGTATCACAGTCTTGGCGAATATCGCCAACTTCAGATACAACAGTCAATATCTCCTGAAGCATTCATGAGTATTATATACTCAGAATTTATTGGCAGCCCGTGGGAACACACAACCCATGCTAGAGAAGAATTCCTCAAGATGAAGTGTTGTTCCTTCCAGAAGAAAGATTTAGAAAAACACTATGATCGCATGTCCCAGCGATTCTACTGTTTAAATGGAGTAGATGATGTCAATCTAAAGCAAGTCTTTCTTAACTCCTTTCCAGAATCTCTTGGAAACGAAGCATATCGGGCTTTAGAAGCAAGAAATGTCACAATAGCCCAAACAACCCTTGGCGAGCTGTACCAGTTAATTCTTAATGCTTTGGCAAAACTTTGCAACCAAAAAAGGTTCCTTGCTGAATTCGAAAGAACTGGAAAACGCCTTGGAACAACATGTGATGACAAATACCTGTAGATAAAATGTAAAGATAAGTCATCATGCGATTGTACTCACACAAAAAAGAAATTCCACTCTAAAAGATTTTCAAGTCTCTATGGTAAACCCGGTTTTCCCGAAGAAGCAGCAAGAAGTGGAAATTCATAAGAAAGAAAAAACAACAAGGCAGTATGATGTGACAATTTTGGCAAAACCCCATCACAACAGAGGAGCCAAGTCAACCGCCATCACCACCACACAAGACGCCACCATCACCACATAAAACCCCGCCAACCATTACATCACTACCACCACCTAAACTATCACCATACAACCAAAAGGCCTTATCCATCCTCCATCAAGACTCATCGGTGTTTCCAATAACCAAAGACCCTTCATGTTCATATTATCAAGAATATGAGAAAGAATTCCCAGCCCTCACTGCCTTTGAACACCTTGATAGTCGTACTAAACATGATTGGAAGATAAAAAAACCCAACAACTATCGGTCCAACTGGGCATGCAAACACAATCAGTCCCGCTGAAGCCACCCTGAATTGGCAGAGTGAAAACGTTGTTGCTCAGAACAAAGTTCTTGTGAAAATTCTCTCACAACAAGGTGTGATCACAAATAGTCAAGAGTATCTTTCATCAAGAGTTAGATCCCTTGAGAGTATCATCAATGAACTCCGTTTCAAAATCCAAGAACTTCACCGGGAAATCATCCAAATCATTCGAACCTCGCCTACAACTCAACCTTCATCCTCTATCTCCCAGAAAGAGGCTGAAATGAAGAACTTAAAGAATCAACTCCAAGATCTAGAACGACAACATAAACAAAAGAGAATCACCTCTCTTATTGATGATCCATGGAGGTTACCATCAACCCCTTTTGTAGGTGTCTCATTTGACCCACAACCATAAAGCAAAGACTCATCCCAAACCTGTGTGCCTTCACCCCATACGCGAATTCCTAACCAAAACACACCCTTCACCATTATGGTTGAATCCTTTATTTTTTTTGTCTCACTCCCTTTTAAACAAAACGAAGATGTCAACCCTACAAAAGCAAGTCACCCTGGAATGAATAGTGATCATTACTAACTTGCTAAGGAAGAATGTGAACAACTGGTTTTCCAAGGCATTATGAAAAACCCACTACACCTCACATTGGGCATGTAAGCTTAATTTATGTCAAGTAAGAGAAAGCGAAAAAGTTCGTGAAAAACTAAGATTGTTATTAAATTTATCAGCCTCTAAATCATTTTTAGCTATGATAACATTCGTACTCCGCAAAAGAAAAATCCTTGTTTCAGCACTTGCAGATGCTAAAGTTTCTTTCTAATTTTGATCTCAAATAATGGATTTGGTTATTAGGTTATATCAAGCCTAAGACAGAATAAAAACGGAGATTTTGTATACCAATCATCATTACCAATGGAAAGTAATGCCGTTTGGGTTTTAAAAAAATGCTTCCGATCAGCTTTCCAAAAACAATGATAACCATTATATGAGCGAATCCTCGCCAATACACTCGTATAATTGATCATATCCTCCTGTTTTTCTCCCCGAAAGAACAGTCTCATCAAGAAATACTTTCAAAGTTTAATTCTCTGTCACCAAGTATCGGGATTATGTTATCAGAGAAGAAATGAAGTTTTAGAGTGACAACAATCCAGTTCCTAGCACGGAAAACCTGACGGGAAATACCAGCCCTAACCACTTGTGGTCCAAGAATTACTAAAGTTTCCGGATGAATTATCTTCACAAAAGATGATTCAGCAGTTCCTTGGGTTAGTCAATTATATGGCAGATTTTTTTGCCAAAATTGTCACATCACACTGCCTTGTTGTTCCCCATGTTAAAAAAGAATCCCCCACAGTGGACGCCAAGACAAACTAAAGCAGTGAAAGCGATCAAGTTCCTAGCAGAAAAGATGCCTCCACTAAAGATTCCTGCCTTCACAGAAAAAAGAATCCTACAGACAGATGCAAGTGATGAGTGTTGGGGTGTGGTCCTACTTGTTCAAGATAATAATAATAAAAGACACGTTTGTGGATACAAGAGTGGCACGTTTAAAGCATCTGAGCAGCATTATCACTCCACGTTTAAAGAAATCCTTGCAGTCAAACGAGGCATTGAGAAGTTCCAGTTTCATCTGATAGGACATGAGTTCCAAGTTGAAATGGACATGTATTCCTTTCCACGCATGCTATAGTTCAAAAGAAAGATGCTCCCTCATGCACAACTTTTGAGGTAGTCAAATTGGTTCTCACAGTGGAAGTTCACAGTAAAACACATCAAAGGAACAGAAAACGTCTTTACAGACTTTCTCTCTCGTCCAAAGGCCTATAAATCAAAAGAAAACTACCTAAAAGATGCACGCCAAGTTTAGAATCACACTCCACACCTTCTCTCAATGGTGTTCTCGGTCGCTTCCCATAAGGAAGAAGGATCTTCTTCCACCCCTACTCCACCGATCCCTATTTTCGATCTACCAGAGAAGATAGTTAAAACGACTAGAGACTTGACTTTTGAGAAAAGAGCTAAATTATGCTATAAAACGTTTCTTACTATCCTCCTCAAAAACTATAGGTTATGCATAAAAGGCCTTAGGTTTCACCCAGACTACCCATTCCTCAACATCTTCCACATCCATGACCTATGGAGGTTTCCAAAAGAAGCACTGTGCTTCTTCTATTACCTTTTTGAAAGCTTCACGATTGGCATAACCTTCAATGCAAAAAAACTCCTATCATATGTCATTAAGAGCCAGTTTAAGGATGTTTCCCCTCACTCTAAACATTTAATTACTATGCTACAATGGTTTGTCCCACATCACCAATGGACTAGATGGTTAACAACCACCAGAAAAGGGACTTACGTACTGGTAATGTTTCGAAGGTCAGGGTCTTTCCTACCACCTAAAGCCGTTAATGATGATGGATCTGCTATGTACCACTCCCTATATTGCTTTATTCATGACTGGTACAAGGTTAACCCATCTAGCAGAAGATGTGAAAGAAAACTCCAAATCCTTTATGCAGACACAAGAAGTTTGATGGCAAGAGCAAACGGCGTTGACACATACAAGATTCCATATTACGTAATATGAAACATATCGGTATGGAGTAAAGACCATCCAGATGCATACAAATGGATTGAAGCAAATGGACAGTGGCTCTATGACAACTTTGATCATTGTGAAGTAGAAACATCAGATGATGATGATGAATGATGCTAGATCACTCTGGTCTTACAGATAAGATGAACTTATTCTATCCATTCGAAGATGACCCCGACACATAAACACCCTGAAGCTCGCTGGAGTCCATGAAGAGGCTAAACGATTTAATGTTAAGTATAATAATATTTTTAAGTGTGTTTTATGGTTAATTATTTTAAATCTCTAGTATTTCTAGTGTGTAAATAATGACATATGGGCCCAATGATGTCCATGCCCTTAAATGAAGAAAGCGTGAAATATGTCATTAAAGGCAATTATTTAATAAAAAGAAAGTATGCTTGTACTATAAGCTTTGGTTGTACCAATCAGGCTATAATAGCCAATTAATCTTGGCCATTTGTAAGGCATCAAAAATTGAAGTAATATATGTGTGTTTCTTATACTATCTCCTCTCTAACAATCTTCCTCTTAACCTTCTTAAGTTTCTTCTAAATATAGTCTAGTCCTTCCAAAGTTCTAACAGTCTTCTATAGATCTCACAACAACTGAAGACCTGTAAGAACTATAAAGACTAGACTAATGTAGAAGAAACTAAAGAATTTAAGAAGAAGATTTGAATCGAGAGAAGTATAAGACACACACATATATTACTTCCAAATTTTGATGCCTTACAATGCAAGATACATGGTATTTATAGTCCTTAATTGGTACCACACTCAGATTATAGTACAACATACTTAATTTTTTACAAAATTGCCCTTATGACATAACGTTTATCAATCAATTAAGAACATGACATATTAGCATATTTATTATTTCACACTAGAACATACTAGAGATATTAAACATAATTAAGCAAATAAAACATACTTAAAATATTATTATACTAAACATTAAATGTTTAGCCTTCTTCATGGACTCCAGCGAGCATCAGGGTGTGTCGGGTCATCTTCGAATGGATCGAAATGTTCATCGTCATCTGAAGACCAGAGTGATCTAGCATCATCATCATCATCATCTGATGTTTCTACTTCACAATGATCAAAGTTGTCATAGAGCCACTGTCCATTTGCAATCCATTTGTATGCATCTGGATGGTCTTTACTCCATACCGATATGTTCCACATTACGTAATATGGAATCTTGTCTGGGTCAACGCCGTTTGCTCTTGCCATCAAACTTTTTATGTCTGCATAAAGGGTTCGGAGTTTTCTTTCACACCTTTTGCTGGATAGGTTAACCTTGTACCAGTCATAAATAAAGCAATATGGGGCGTGATACATAACTGGTCCATCATCATTAACGGCTTTAGGTGGTAGGAACATTACCAATACGTAAGTCCTTTTTCTGGTGGTTGTTAACCATCTGGTCCATTGGTGATGTGGGACAAACCATTGTAGCATAGTAAGTAAATGTTTAGAGTGAGGGGGGGGGACATCCTTAAACTGGCTCTTAACTACATATGATAGGAGTTTTTCTGCATTGAAGGTTATCCAACGTGAAGCTTTCAAAGAGGTATAGAAGAAACACAGTGCTTGTTATTGGAAACCTCCATAGGTTATGGATGTGGAAGATGTTGAGGAATGGGTAGTCTGGGTGAAACATAAGGGTTTTTATGCATAACCCATGATTTTTGAGGAGGATAGTACGAACGTTTTGTAGCATAATTTAGCTCTTTTCTCAAAAGTCAAGTCTCCAATTGTTTTAACTATCTCTTCTGGTAGATCGAAAACAGGGATCGGTGGAGTGGGGGTGGAAGAAGATCCTTCTTCCTTATGGGCAGCCGACCGGGTAGTGAACACCATTGAAGAATGTGTGGAGTGGTGTTTCCTAAACTTGGCTTTGCATATTTTAGGTATTTTTATCTTCAGATTTATAGCTTATGGACGAGAGAGAAAGTCTACAAAGACATTTTCTGTTCCTTTGATGTGTTTTACTGTGAACTTCCACTGTGAAAACCAATTTGACCACCTCAAAAGTTGTGCATGAGGGAGCATCTTTCTTTTGAACTGTAGCATGTATGGAAAGGAATACATGTCCATTTCAACTTGGAACTCATGTCCTATTAGATGAAACTGGAACTTCTTAATGCCTCGTTTGACTGCAAGGATTTCTTTAAACGTGGAGTGATAATGCTGCTCCGATGCTTTAAACGTGCCACTCTTGTATCTACAAACGTGTCTTTTATTATTATTATCTTGAACAAGTAGGACCGCTCCCCAACACTCATCACTTGCATCTGTCTGTAGGATTCTTTTTTATGCGAAGACAGGAATCTTTAGTGGAGGCATCTTTTCTGCTACGAACTTGATCGCTTTTATTTCTTCAGTTTGTCTTGGCGTCTATTGTGGGGGATTCTTTTTTAACATGGGGAACAACAAGGCAGTGTGATGTGACAATTTTGGAAAAAAATCTGCCATATAATTGACTAACCCAAGGAACTGCTGAATCACATTATTAATATAATATTCCCAAGAAACTTAGTAATTCTGGCCACATGCTGTTTGGGGCTGGTATTTCCCGCGGAGATATCCATGCCAAGGAACTGGATTGTGGTCACTCTAACTTCCATCTTCTTCTCTGATAACATAATCTCATACTTGGTGACTAGAGAATAAAACTTTGAAAGTAATTCTGCATGAGACTGTTCATCCGGGGGAAAACAAGAGGATATGATCAATGTATACTAGTGTATTGGCGAGGATTGGCTCCAAAATGGTTATCATTGCTTTTTGGAAAGCTGATGGAGCATGTTTTTAAACCAAACGACATTACTTTCCACTGGTAATGATGATCTGGTATACAAAACGCTGATTTTATTCTGTCTTCAAGATTGATACCTAACTACCAAAACCCAGATTTGAGATCAAACTTAGAAAGAACTTTAGCATCTGCCAAGTGTTGAAACAAGGATTTCTTTTGTGGGAGTGGGAATTTATCATCAGCTAAAAAATGATTTAGAGGCTGATAATTAATAACCAATCTCAGTTTTCCACAAACTTGTTCGCTTCTCTTATTGACATAAAAAGCTTCACATGCCCATGGGAGGTGAGTGGGTCAATAATTCCTTGGAACCAGTTGTTCACATTCCTCCTTGGCAAGTTTGGTAATGATCAGGGTTCCATTCTAGGGGACTTGCTTTTGTAAGTTGACAATCTTCGTTTTGGTTTAAAAGAGTGACACAAAAATAAAGGATTCAACCATAACAGTGAAGGGTGTTTGGTTAGAAATTCGGTATGGGAGGAGGCACAACAGGTTTGGACGAGTCTTTGTATTATACTGCTGATATTGAATATGGGTGGGGTGATGCTTGCGACAAAAAGGCGATGCATGGCTGTCCACGGATTAAAAAATCTTCTGTAATGAAGACCTTCACCTGACCAACGTAAGTTTGGTAGTTTATGCAGGATGTCAAAACCAATCAAAAGATCTTTTCCATGGGAGCTTGAGCCTAGGAGCCTTCTTTTAATTACGCATTTTGGAAACAACCTAATATTAATAGGGACGCTTATTTTGTCAAGGACAAATTTGTCCCTATTAGTAGCCATGAAATTCTAGTGGTGAGGCTTTTAATAGTGACCTGGGAGGATATTAGGATTCAAAATGGAGACTAAGGAACCAGTATCAAAGAATGCAATAACCGGAATAGGCTTGGCGGATGCATCCTAAGGAGGTAAAACGTTTTACTAGTGGCAATGGTGGGTCTTGCTTGTATTGGTGAAAGATGAGCGTATTGGGTTGAACATGGACCCCAAATCAAGAATCACTTTCAGTGGAATTGTACAGAAACATCATCGATGAAAAATCTTAGATAGCGATACGTGCAAAAGACTGAGTCACTAGGCTCATCATCTAGATAATAAAGTGACTCTAGATCAGAAACATCAACTGGTTCTACTTGATTTAAAGCCTGGATCAGTGCCTGAGATCTTTTCTTATCTGGACAATTTTTTGCAAAATGACCTCTTTTTTTGCAAAAAAGCACCTGTCAGATGTTCTGCCTCGTTGCTTTTCGTTTTTTTTTTTTTTTCTTATCGAAATTTCCACTTCTTGCTGCTTGTCTAGAAACACCAATGTTTACCAGAGAAACTTGAATTTTTTTAAAGTGGATTTTTTTTGTGTGAGTACAATCGCAGATGACTATCTATACATTTTTATCTACAAGGTATTTGTCATCACAAGCTGTTCCTAAGCGTTTTCAGTTCTTTCGAATCAGCAAGGAACTTTTCTGGTATGTAAAGTATTTTGCCAAAGCATTAAATTAACGGTATAGCTCGCAAGGGTTGTTGGGCTATTGTGACATTTCTTGCTCTAAGCCCGATATGCTTCTTGCTAAGAGAATTCTAGAAGGAGTTAAGAAGACTGCTTTTGATTGACATCATCTACTCCATTTTAAAATAGTAGAATCGCTGGGACATGCGAATCATAGTAGTTTTTTTAAATATTTCTTCCCTGAAGGAAAACACACTTCATCTTGAGGAATTCTTCTCTAGCATGGGTTGTGTGTTCCCACGGGAATTTTTGCCCATTAAATTACTGAGTATATAAAACCCATGAATGCCTTCCAGATATAGTGACTTGTTGTATCTAGAAGTGTGATATTCTGCCAAGAATGTGAAACCGGTCTCTGAGACGTCCTTGAGCCTGGTTAAGAATCTCTTAGACTACATCAATGGTATAATACTGTGATTCTGCATACACCAAGTTAGCATCCTCGATGCATCTATCACATCCAATTTGATGGTGGTATTTCATCGAAAGTGAATATTTTTGTATGTCTTACTTTGGGAACTCCTGTGGAGTCCCTCTTGGTTTGGGTTTACCTGTTGTTCTTCATTTTCTTCTGCAACAAAACTGGGATTTTGATTCTGCATTTTCTAGTTCAGCATGAACAAATGGTTCAAATGATTTCAACAATGTCAAATCCTTCAATAATCCTTTTAGGGCTTGATGACTGGGCAATGAATTGGGGGGGGGGGTTGGGGCTTGTCGTTTGGGTGAGTGAGTTTAAGAACTAGAAATAAAGGGTTCACTTTCTGAATCGGGAGGACATTAGGGGTTTTGGTTGAAGTAACAACGTCATCAATGGATTGTGATTCTTGTGAAAAGGTTGGCTCCTTTCTGGTGGATGGTTTTAGCCTTCTTTCATCTGACGCCCATATGTTTAGTGATGGTGATGTTGTGTAGGTGTAGGACCGGGGTAACGGTTGTGGGTCAAATGAGACACCTACAAAAGGGGTTGATGGTAACCTCCATGGATCATCAATAAGAGAGGTGATTCTCTTTTGTTTATGTTGCTGTTCTAGATCTTGGAGTTGATTCTTTAAGTTCTTCATTTTAGCCTCTTTCTGGGAGATAGAGGATGAATGTTGAGTTGTAGGCGAGGTTCGAATGATTTGGATGATTTCCCGGTGAAGTTCTTGGAATTTAAAATGGAGTTCATTGATGATACTCTCAAGGGATCTAACTCTTGATGAAAGATACTCTTGACTATTTGTGATCACACCTTGTTGTGAGAGAATTTTCACAAGAACTTTGTTCTGAGCAACAGCGTTTTCACTCTACCAATTTAGGGTGGCTTTAGCGGGACTGATTGTGTTTGCATGCCCAGTTGGACCGATAGTTGTTGGATTTTTATCTTTCAATCATGTTTAGTACGACTATCAAGGTGTTCAAAGGCAGTGAGGGCTGGGAATTATTTCTCATATTCTTGTGAATATGAATAGGAAGGGTCTTTGGTTATTGGAAACACCGGTGAGTCATGATGGAGGATGGATAAGGCCTTTTGGTTGTATGGTGATAGTTTAGGTGGTGGTGGTGATGTAATGGTTGGCGGGGTTTTATGTGGTGATGGTGGCATCTTGTGTGGTGGTGATGGCGGTTGACTTAGCAATGGTGGGTTCACCTTTTGAATCGAGAGGACATCAGGGGTTTTGGTTGAAGCAACAACCTTACGGATGCATACGCCAAGCCTATTCCGGTTATTGCATTCTTTGATACTGGTTCCTCAGTCTCCATCTTGAATCCTATCTAATCATATCCTAAATCTACCCGAAGACTTTTTGGTGGATTTTTTATTGTCGGTCTGAAATCAAGTTCTACAACCAAAGCACAACAGATGTTCATTGTGCGTCTTCGGTGCTACTAAAAGGGTAGTTTCGCTGCTATTAGTTGTCTCACAATGTCGAGTCAGAAAACATATAAAACAAAAGAAAAAAATACAAATCGTCCTTAAGTTCATATACTATGTAATATATAAAAGATTTAATGAATTTATTCTCTTCATGTGATTTCGATAATACTCTATAACATAACTTATAAAAAAACTATACATATAGTTTAAAAAAACATAATATTTAAGCCCCGTGCGTGTACGAGCATTAAAACTAGTATTTCTTTTATAAACACATACAATAATCGACAGGTGATTTCATTCATCCGACAGTTACAAAATCATATAATCTATCTCAAATTTTAAAATCTATTCCAAAGTTATATGTTGATAGAAATAAATGCTAAAAAGTAATTATTAATATCTTTCGAACACTCACTTCGTTTGATAATCACAAATATAAAAACACTCAATGTTAAATCAAAACGTAAAACAAGTAATTAGTAGTATATTTTTCATTTCGAAATTTAGCACTTAACATGTATGAATAAATAATATGCTTTTTGCTATTTTATCTGATCATGGAATTTTTTTTAACCTAAACACTTTTTATAAATGTTACAAACATTTTTATAACTTTTACAAAACATTTTTTTACATTTAAAAGAAATGTTTTATTCAAAATAAATATTTTGAATTCAAGATTTCTACTTAAAAACGGCTAGAAATGTTCTATAAAACACTCCCCTAAAAAGACAAAAATGGAGTGTCCTTCCTTTGGGATGGTCCCCTTTAATTATATGGGCGGTCCCCTTAATTTAAGGGGGCCGACATGAATTAAGAGGGCCGGCCAGACAAAAACGCTCCTCAGTTTGCCTATAAATATGGAATGTTTTCCATTGATTTCTCACTTTTGCGCTCATTTCTTTTATCGTCTAAAATCAGTCACACAATAACCTTCAATCCTTTGATCAATTTAACCTTAAGTTTTGTTTCTAAGTGATTCAAGCTTAATTCCTCAAGTGCAAGAGAAGAATATTTCTTATCATCAAGTCAAGAAGTGTTGTAGTTTAGTTTATATTGTTGCGTAGTTGTGGTATATCTTGTAAATCATTTGTGAAGGTTTGTATTGTAGTTGTGTATAATAGGTAGATTGTGGTGGTTATTGAAAGTATAGCTAGATCATGGTGATCATTGTAAGTATGTAGGATTGGCGTTGATCGTAGAAGTGTCTTGGTGTGATGTGAAGTAGTTTTGCGGTGGTATTTTAGTCTCAATAATACAAAATGTTGTGAAAGATTGGTTCAGTAGGATTAGAACTCGACATTTCGCTTATTGTCGGAAATTGGTATAAGCTAAGTTGTGTACGAGTTTATCCGCCTAAAGAGAGTTTGTTGACATAGTGAAGAGAACTCTCAAGTTTGGTTCTCGAGGAGTGGAGTAGGGCGAAGAGGTGCTTCGTTACCGAACCACTATAAATCCTTGTGTTGTGCTTTGATCTTTCTAACTCTTATCTCTTACTATTTATTTACTTAATTGTATTGTTCATATTTTTTTTGGATTTTTATGTATTTTAAACAAGAGAAAATATTTTTGGGACCGAAAAATCAAAGGTTCACGATAGCTCTCTAGAAAAACGCATAAGAAGCGGAGGAGCTGGTCAGCGCGAAGCGTATTAAAAACCCTTCTCCTTTTGGGTCGAAGATCGTTGGATCAACCCGCCTTAAACCTCTCTTATAGTTTGTTAATCTAGAGGTGAACCGATTTAACAATTGACAACACGGTTGATTTTGTTGTTTTTCCAATTTTTTGAACTTTTGATTACTGAAAGCGATAACTTCACGGGGAAGGGTCTTCAAACACTAATCTTCAAACGTAAACACGATAATCGCACACACCTCCCCGGCAGCGGCGCCAAAAATTGATTTCAACTTAATTATACTTATATATAACTTAATATACATATATATAATTAAAATCAAAATATCAAATAATGAGAGAGAGTAAGTATTCCATAAAGTTTTTAAGAAGGATTACTTTTCACCAAAGTAAAATCCAAAAACCTTCCCGGGTCGTTTCCCGACGAGGCGTGAATTGAGAATCGAGGTTAAGTTCGTGATCGAGTGATTGAATGATCAAAATTTTTTGATCTAGGATTCTATTTCTACAAATCATATGCAAAAACAAACAAACGCAAGTAAACAATTAAAGCAATTAAATATCGAACCTAAAAACGTTAACGGGGAATTAAAAACGCAACTCTAAAACCTAAATTATCAAATTTAAACCCTACAAAAGCAAATTTAATTTTTAAAGGTCCTAAATGAGAAAATAAAATTTTTAAAAAAAAGAATTATATTTTTTTGACTTTTATTTTATTTATTATAAAGTAAAAACTGATTTAATCTAAAAAATTAATTAAAAATCCTAAACTAATTTGGAAAATTCTGAAAAACTCAGGAAAATTACTTCTAACTAATCTGATCCTAGGAAAAATAAGTTTGGTCTCACAGCTTATTGGAATAAGCTGGAATTAAGCAAAATAGGGCTGTTGGCTTAAAGGGCTAAAAAGGTGATAAAAGAAAAATAGGGAAAGTTATAACGAAAAAGACCCAAGGGCGAGTTGGCAGTGTGTGGTGTTGTTAAGGTGTTGGGTGTGTGAAGGGGAGGTCACAGGTTCGACCCCTGTGACCTCTCTTTTTTATAAAACATTTTTTTTTGTTTTCTTTTTAAAAAGTTATAAAACAAGTAAAAATAAGCAACTTGGAAAACATTAAAAAATGAACTTTTTATAAAACTTGAAAATAAGCTAGAAATAAGCTCTTTAAAGTGACAGTATGGCTTATAAAGACTTAAGAACACTTAGAGCTAAACTGTTGGGCATTAAGACATAATAAGCACATGTGAAAACGAATAAGCTGAAAACAATTAATGAGCTAGACCTAATAAGCATAAAAGATTCAAAATAAGCAAATAAAGTAAGCTCAAAAACACCACAAACCTATAAGACAGCAGACTCTAAGTATGAACTTTAAAGACTTTTTGACAGATTTTAAGCTAATATTTAAAACACATAAGCTCTTAACTCAAACTAAAAGCTTAAAACAGATAAATGACAAGTCCCAAAAAACACAAATAAGTTGAAATTAAGCACAAAGGAAAAGAAATAAGCTAGAAAAAGGGCCATTGAAATTGACAGACACACTACTATTCTTTTTGGACTTTCTTAATGAGATGCTACTTAATGCTTTAAAAACTTAAGGAAACTTATGACCAAAGAGAACTTAAAACAGATTTAAAATGAGCTGAAATAAGCTCATATAGACTCAAGTTAACCAAAAATAAGCTAAACAACTCTCTAAAAGATCTGCACAAGCTGTGTTATTATAATCTTCATTATTCAAAACCTTTTTAAAGAAAACATGTTCAAAATGATTTTTCCAATGACAATGGTTTAAAAACAAATTTAAATTGACTCAATGCAACAAGTAAAGACTACTTAGAACTTCTCTAAATGCAATTTTTCAAAAGACTAAATCAATAAGTAGTATGACCTAAACTTAATACTAGCAGACTATGATCTAAATAAAAAAAACTTTAAAACTTAATAATTCCTACTTTAACTTGCTTAAATCTAACTCTAAGACCTTAATTGAACTTGACAAAAGTAATTTGAGTGCCAATAATCGGCTGAGACAGATTTTCATGCTTAATCCAAACACTCCCTTAAAACTCTAAAACTACTTTAGGCTAAAAAAACATGTTATAAAAAGCATTAATCTAAATGTAATTAGCAATATTAAGACAGTGAAATCACAATTAAACAGAGAATAAGAAAAACTAAGCAGTAAATAAGCAAAACAGAAAAATAAGCCAAAATGAGAATAGGAAGAGTACCTTTTGTCCTTTGCACCAAACAGGGACTAAATGCTCAAAAGAGCTTATCTGTAAGCTTTAGCAATAAGCTAGTACAAACCCATAAGCCCTTCCCTTTTTGGCTTATCTTCCATTTTAGCTTTTTGTGTGAATTTAAGTGAAAATGACTTAGGCTATATAAACTATGGAAAAGTTTATATAACTTAAGTGAAAACAGCTTAAATAACAAGTAAAAGAGATTAAGAGAGCTTAACAAACACTTTTAAAACATAAATTGCAATAATCTTAAAAACAGAATTTAACATAAAACATTAATTTCATTAAACTTTAAAAAAATGAGTACAAGGCTTTTAAAAGAAAGTACAATAAACTTAGAAGACTTTATATAAAACTAGGAAAAGCTGCAAATTTCAATAAAATAAACTACTAAAAAGCTAGATGCCCCCATCATCTTGATTTCTAGCCCTATTTATATAAAACAAATGAAGAGGAGCTTCTTGATCTTGTGTTTGTTGTGTGAGGAGGAAGAGAAGCTCTTATCATAGCCATCCTTCCAAATCTGTGCTTCTTTATCTTGATCATAGCCCTAGATTAATTTTGTCCAATAAGCTTCCATGGGATTACCAAGGTGGAGTTGTTGGTTTATGAAGTAGGGTCGAAGGTGAGAGTGATGGGTTTGTTTGATGAAGCAGGGGTCGAGGAAAGGGATGGATGAATAGTAGTTCTTGGCGAGAAATGGATTAGGTTCGTTTTGGGGATAACAAGATCAGGGTAAAAGGGTAACAGGGTTAGGTTTAGGACTTATGGTGTAATAGTTAGCGACTAACGGCGATAGTCCCCAAGGACTAACAATGTAAACCCTAGGGACTAATGGTGTAAAAGGTTTTAAAGGTGTTATGGTTTAGTAGGTTTGGGCTTATGGATTAGGCCAGATTAGGATTAAAAGGTTTTGGAGTTTTTTTAACTTATAAGGTTTATAGATAAGGCTTAATGGGCTGGCCCGACCCATTAAATGGGTGCGGGTTGGTCTATTTAAGATGCATACCTCTTTGGCTTTGACTTTTCACGCTCTTTTAATTCCCGTGCTTGGTTTTGTCGGTTTTGGCTCTGTTTTTGTCCTTTAGTGAATATCCGTTACCTGCACAACACAAATAGCAAAACACATATATATTTGGCCTTTTATGTTCATTTTTTGGTCATTTAGGCTCGTTTTTATAGGTAAAAGGTATGTGAAAATAAACACATACCAGTTACAACGTAAACTTTAGTTGTTACGTCGAACCTGCTGCAGATTTAGCAAAGTTACCACATGATTATGGGTCAAGCCGATCTCGATAAATGCCTCCTAGCTGCTGGATCCTATAAATCAAATTTAAAACATACAAACCAACTAATATGCAGAAAGAAAGATAGTCAGGGGGTGCGTCCCACAAAGCGCTTATTTTGGTTTGAGTCACGAGCTTGACTCCACCCTTATTTGCCAAGTAATAAGGTGTTCCTTCCCTTACTTGAGATTAAGTGCGAGTGAGAGTAGCAATGGACACCATGATTTGCTACTGGTTATGTGAATGACAAATTAGAACCATACTACTGCTGAGATTTCATTTCCTTTGATGATTGGCTCACTTGTTGTAGTAATTTCCGAATAAAGGTCTCACAATCATATGTCTGTATAATAGGGTTATTATATTCCTTTTCGGAAACCTTTGTAATATTTTAAAATTCCTCCTTAAATTTATTTAATTGCTTGTTAGACATAGGATTTGTAGCCGATGCTACATAATCGTTGCTAGGTCGTGTGATGTGAACTATCTAAGGGGTCAAAGGTTGCATTACGCTATCATTTATAGGAATATCTGTTGGCATTAAAAGACATCTTAGTGCTGTTGAAGTTACTGCTGCCAGTTATGGAAGTTACTACTGCTGGTTATAGTTTCTACTGCTGGTGAAGACTACAGGAAATATTCTAAGTCATTACTACTGGTAGTTGTAAAGTTAATACTGCTAGTATTAGTTACTACTGTTAGAAGAGTTTCTGCTGTTAGTTATAAGTTAATACTGTTAGTGTATATGTTAGTACTACTTATGTGATAAGAATGAGATATTTTAGGAAAAGATATGTATGTATAGAAAACGCGTTGTAAGCCCATTAGGGTTCCTTGGTGTATAAAAGGAGACCCTAAGGCATTAGTTTAGACATCTCATCTTCACATAAAGTCATTTATAGCTTCAAGGTTTTGTATAACCCTAACATTATCAAGAGTGTTCGTATTATCATATTGAGGCTTAAAGTTTGGTATTATACAATCTTACTTATTACTATTTCATTATTTATTCTTCTTACTATCATAAACTAGATTCCGCATAGTCTTTGATATATTCAATCAAAGTTTCTACTATAGTTGTCTTGGATTTATTCAATACAACTAAGCCTTTTACAAGCTAAGCAAGATCTATTCAAGTGAGATCAACAAGTGGGATCAAAGCTTGTTGAGAAACTCTAAATAAGAAGAAACAATCTGCACATACCAGATCTATTTGTTTGTAAAAACATAGAGTCAGTATCTGCACCTATGGTTGCTGCTGCAAAACTTCTAGTACTCAATCCAGGCGAATTTGAGCTTTAGAAAATGAGGATAGAACAATACTTCCTAATGATGAATTATGCTTTTTGGGAAGTAATAGTAAATGGTGACTCACCTCCACCAAAGAGAACTGTTGATGGTGTTAAGAAATCATGTCCTCCTACAACTGCAGAAGAGGTACATTATTGATGGCTCTTCCAAATGAGCATCAACTAAAGTTTAACACCTACAAATGTGCCAACTCTTTGATGGAAGCTATAGAGAAAAGGTTTGGAGGTAATAAGGAGTCAAGGAAAACTCTGAAGACACTTCTAAAGCCATAGTATGAGAATTTCAATAGATCAAGCTCAGAAGGACATGATCAAACCTATGATAGGCTTCAAAAGCCTACCAGTCAGCTAGAGATTCTAGGTGATACTATTTCTCAAGAAGATATGAATTTGAAGTTTTTAAGAAGTCTCCTATCAGAATGAAAGACTCATACCTTGATCTGGAGAAACAAACCTGATTTATAAACTTTAAGCATGGATGACCTATACAACAATATGAAGATTTATGAAACTAAAGTTAAAGGGTCATCAAGCTCAAGCCAAAACTCACAAAATGTGGCTTTTGTGTCTTCCAACAGCTCTGGTAGTACTAATCAAGCACATGGTTCTAACTCCGCCAATACTGATAGTATGAGTGATGTTGTAATCTATTCTTTCTTTGCAAACCAATCTAACAGTCCATAATTAGATAATGAGGACTTACATCAGATTGATGTTGATGACTTAGAAGAGATGGATCGAAAGTGGCAGATGGCTATGATGACCATGAGAGCCAGAAGATTCCTAAATAAGACTGGAAGGAAGATTAGTGCCAATGGTTCTGAGACCATTGGGTTTAACAAATCAAAGGTGGAATGTTATAACTGTCATAAAAGGGGCCATTTTGCAAGGGAGTGCAGGGCTCCAAGGGAAAACAGGAACAAAAAACCTGTAAGAAGGAATGTGATAGTGGAAACAACAAAGACAAAAGCTTTAGTGGCTCAAGATGGATTAGGGTATGACTAGAGTGACCAGGCTAAAGAAGGACCTACAAACTTTTCATTTATGGCCTATACTTCTTTAAGTTCTTCAAGCTCAGATTCTGAGGTATCTACTTGTTCTAAAGCATGTTTAAAATCTTATGAAACTCTCAAAGAACATTATGATAATCTGACAAAAGATTTTAATAAGTCTTAATTAAATGTAGGAGCTTATAAAGCAGGTCTAGAATCTGTAGAGGCTAGACTAGATGTGTATAAAAAGAATGAGGTTGTTTTTAAAGAGGACATAAATATTTTAAAACTTGATGTTATGTTGAGAGATAATGCTCTAACAGAGCTTAGAAAAAAAAATTGAAAAAACTGAAAAAGAAAGAGATGATTTAAAACTTACCTTAGAAAAATTTGAAATTCATCTAAGAATCTAAGCAAACTGTTAGAGATTTAAGTAAGTGATTAGTTCAAGACTGGTGTGGGGTTTGATAGTCAAGTGTTTGTTAGTCAAGTGTTTGATAGTCAGGAGAATGATAAGTACAAAACAAGTGAAGGGTATCATGCTGTTCCCCCTCCCTATACTGGGAACTTCATGCCCCCTAAATCTGACTTGGTATTTACTGATGAGGATGATTATGTTTTTAGTGAATCTGTAACTAGTGTGCCTGCTGTTGCAACAAGTGAAGCTAAGACTAGTGAGTTAAAACCTAAGTCCGTTAGTGAACCACTTACTGAAGATTGGATATTTGACAGTAAGGATAAGAATGAAACTGAGTTTAAGTCTAAACAGAGAAAATCTAGTTTTGCTAACGTAAAATTTATTAAATCTAATGAGTATGTGAAATCACCTAGGGAGTCTGTTAAGAAGGTAGAGAACAATAAGTAAGCTAAATACCTTAGGAAAAACAATCAAAGTCCTAGAGGTAACCAGTGAAACTGAATAATTTGATGACTTAGAAATTAGGAAGTAATTTTGAGTTTAAAAATAAAGCTTGTTATGTATGTGGCAGTTTTAACCATTTGATCAAAGATTGTGATTTCTATGCAAAGAAAATGGCAGAAAAACCTGTATGGAACAATGCTAGAAGGGTGGATCACCAAAATTCTTAAAGATTGACTCACTCTCATTCAAAAAGAAATTTTGTTCCAAGAGCAGTCTTAATAAAATCTGGCCTTAAAACACTTAATACTGATAGGCAAAACTCTTCAAGAGCAGCAGTATCAGTAAATACTGCCAGACCAATTAATACTGCTTACCCAAGACCAACAGTAAAATGTGCAAGGCCATCATCAAATGTTTTTAATATAGCACATTCACATGTTAAAAGGACATTTAACAAGTTTACAACAAATAATAACAATAATCTCAATGAAAAAGTTAATACTGTTAGGGGAAATGTTAATACTGTTGGGCCAAAAGCAGTAGTAAGTGATAATAAGGGACATGAGGCTAATGCTGTTAAGGCCTCAGCATGTTGGGTTTGGATACCAAAACAAAAAGTTTTAGATCATGTCTCCAGACACAATAGTGCATCAATGAACTTTAAAAGATTTGACTATGTTGATGCACAAGGAAGATCCAAGTCTGTAATGGATTGGATCCCCAAGAGAGCCCGATTCTCTTACTTTTTGTGCAGGGCAATCCACAGCTAGAATTGCAGGAAAAATGAGTCATTGACAGTGGATGCTCTAGGTACATGACTGGAAACAAGTCCTACCTCTCAGATTATGAAGAAATTGATGGAGGATTTGTTGCCTTTGAAGGTATAAAAGCATGTGATAATGTAGGTAAAGCTGGGAAGAAGACAGTACCTGATCAAGAGTATATACTGCTACCATTGTTGACATCTGATCCGTCACTCTCTAAAGGTCCAAAGGATCTCCTGATGCTGTATTTAAACCATCAGGGGAGGAGGAAAAGAAGGATGTTGAAGAACAAGAGGATGAAGATAGTGAAGTGCTAAATACAGAGGAGCCAAGAGTTAATCAAAAGAAGGATGCTGAAAATGTTAACAGTACTAACAATATTAATACTGTTAGTTCAATTGTTCATACTGCTAGCATAATGGATAATGTTGTTGATGAGAATATAGTCTATGGATGTGAAGATGATCCAAATATGCCTAATTTGGAAGAGATTGTCTATTCAGAAGACGATGAAGGTGTTGGTGCAGAGGCTGATGTGAATAATTTGGATACATTCATGCCTGTCAGTCCTATTCCAACTACCAGAATTCACAAGGATCATCCATTTGAACAAATCATTGGAGATTTACATTCAAAAACTCAAACCAGAAGGATGATAAAGAGTGTGACTGAACATGGTATGTTTAGTTCAGTGCAACAATGGATCAACCACAAAGATTTTCAAAATTGTCTGTTTGCATGTTTCTTATCATAAGCAGAGCCCAAAAAGGTAATCCAAGCATTAAAAGATCCAAGATGGATAGAAGCTATGCAAGAAGAGCTTCTGCAGTTCAAGTTACAACAGGTTTGGACCTTGGTAGATTTACCATATGGCAAAAGAGCCATTGGTACTAAATGGGTGTATAGGAATAAGAAAGATGAAAGATGCATTGTAATCAGGAACAAGGCTAGGTTGGTTGCACAGGGTTACACTCAAGAAGAAGGAATAGATTATAATGAGGTTTTTGCTCCAGTTGCTAGGATTGAAACAATTAGGTTGTTCTTAGCCTATGCCTCATTTAAAGACTTTGTTGTGTACCAGATGGATGTGAAGAGTGCATTTCTGTATGGCAAGATTGAAGAGGAGGTTTATGTCTATCAACCTCCAGGTTTTGAAGATCCAGGGTTCCTTGACAGAGTATATAAGGTAGAAAAGGCATTATATGGTCTACATCAAGCTCCTAGAGCTTGGTATGAGACTTTATCTAAATATTTATTAAACAATGGATTACAGAGAGGGACAATAGATAAGACTTTGTTCATTAAAAATGTCAAAGGTGATATTCTACTAGTTCAAGTATATGTAGATGATATCATTTTTGGATCTACTAAGAAGAGTTTATGCACTGAGTTTGAGAAATTAATGCATAAGAAGTTCCAGATGAGCTCTATGGGTGAGCTTACTTTCTTCTTAGGACTACAAGTGACACAAAAAGATGATAGAATTTTCATTAGTCAAGACAAGTATGTGGATAAAATTTTAAAGAAGTTTGGTTTTTCAACTGTAAAGACAGCAAGTACACCTATGGAGACCTCAAAGCCTTTGATGAAGGATGAAAATGCTAAAGATGTTGATGTTCACTTATATAGATCAATTATTGGCTCATTGATGTATTTAAGATCTTCAAGGCCTGATATAATGTTTGTTGTATGTGCTTGTACAAGATTTCAAGTCACACCTAAAGTTTCACATCTTTATGCTGTGAAAAGAATCTTTAGATGCTTGAAATGTCAACCTAAATTGGGCCTTCTGTATCCTAAGGACTCACCATTTGATTTGGAAGCTTATACTGACAGTGACTATGCTGGTGCAAGTTTAGACAGGAAATCCACAACAAGAGGTTGTTAATTTTTTGGAAGCAGATTGATTTCATGGCAATGCAAGAAGCAAACTATAGTTGCCAACTCTACTACTGAAGCAGAGTATGTAGCTGCATCAAATTGTTGTGGATAAGTGTTATGGATCCAAAATCAATTGCTTGACTATGGATACAACTTTATGAACACCAAGATTTTCATTGATAATGAAAGCAACATCTGCATAGTTAAGAATCTAGTGTTTCACTCAAAGACTAAGCACATTGAGATTAGACATTACTTCATCAGGGATTCATATGAGAAGAGATTAATTCAAGTTATCAAGATTCACACTGATCACAATGTTACAGATTTACTCACAAAGGCATTTGATGTTAGTAGATTTCAATATCTGATTGCAAGTATTGGAATGCTTAACCCCTGAAGTATTGATTAAAGGGAGGTTAATTGTGTTAAAATGCAATAGATTATACATAAAGGATGTTTGGAATGGAGTGCGAAAGCTGCTAAGGATGAAATTGAGGTTAAAACTAGTAACTCAAAAGTTAATGCTGTTGGGCATTACTTAGTACTGTTGGGTGAAAGTTAGTACTGCTAAGAAAAAGTTAGTACTGCTAGGCAAAAGTTAGTGCTGCCAGGCTACTTACTACTGCTAGGTTACCGCTAGAGTTACAACTGCTGAGGGTATTCTTTCACTATAAAATGAAAACTTCGCGTATAGGTTTTCTTTATTGCCTATTTAAGCGCATACGATCACACCATATACATTATTAATCTTCTAATACTCTCTAAATTACAAACCCAAACTCAATTTCATCACCGAATTCAACAATTATCATTCATGAAGGCTCTAAAATTTGTTGATTCACACAACATGGTCGCTTACTTGGAAAAATCCACAGAGCATGCTGATTTTGATGAGATAGTGGACTTTCTGAATGCTAGCCCTATCAGATATGCCTTAACTGTAAGTCCAACTATCTATGTGTCTTATGTTGAGCAGTTTTGGTCTACTGCAAAGATCAAAATAGTCAATAATGAAAGACAATTACGTGCCAAAGTTGATGGCAAGAAAATAGTAATATAAGAATCATCTGTGAGGAGAGATCTTAAATTTAATTATGAGGATGGTATTGCTTGTCTCACAAATACTAAAATTTTTGAAAACCTTCAATTGATGGGATATGAGAATCTTTCTGATAAACTTACTTTTTATAAATCTTATTTTTCCCCTCAATGGAAGTATCTTATACATACCATCTTGCAATGTTTAAGTTCAAAATCAACTGCTTTGAATGAATTTGGTACAAATATTGCATCTGCAATTATATGTTTGGCTAAGAATCAAAATTTTAATTTTTATAAATTGATTTTTGATGGTATGTTAAGAAACTTGGATCCAAATTCTAAAATGTTTTTAATGTATCCAAGGTTTTTACAACTGTTTTTGAACAATCAAATTGAAAATCTTGAAGCAGTTTTTAATGATGAATATGATACACCTTCTCATACTAAAAAGGTTTTTGCAAACATGAGAAGGCAAGGAAAAAAGATTTTCCAGGCACAATTACACCATTATTTGCTACTATGTTGATACAACCACAAGCAGTGGAGGGTGAAGGTTCAGGACAACCCACTGAACCCCAACACACACCTACTACTGCTTTACCATCTAATATTGAACCAATCCCTATTATTGCATCATCATCACACCCTAAAAAGACCAACAAACATAGGAAAACTAAAAGAAAGGTCATTAAGATATCTCAGTCTAGTGGACCTACTACCTTTATAGCAGATAAGACTGTCCATAAGGAGAGGGGAGACAGTATAGAAACGGCTGACACTACTGCTACTAGCTTTGATGCAGAGCAGGACAATGGTAACATAATTAGGACCAATCTATGGAAACACTTAATAAGCCTATTCCTCAGAGAACTGGTTCAGGTAATGGTCCCAGGTGCCAAGATACCATATTAGGAGACAGACCTGCTCAAACTAGGTTTGAGAGGTTGTCTAAACTGTCCAATGATCCACCTCTCTTGAGAGTTAACACACTTGGAAGTAGGGAGGACAGACTAAAAATTATAGAATTGATGGAAATTTGTACAAAATTGTTTGACAGGGTTCTTGCCTTAGAGAATATCAATACTGCTCAGGATTTGGAATTTATTAATCTAAAGAATAGAGTCAAGAAGTTGGAAAAGAAGAAAAAGGCAAGAACTCCACAACTCAAGAGGAGGTTATTTAAAGTTAGGATAGAGTCTTCTGCTGATAAAAGTTTGGGTGATCAGGAGGATGAATCTAAACAGGGGAGGAATATAGCTGAATCAGACCAAGATGAAGGGATTTCATTTGTTCAAGAGGATGCAGAGACTCAAGGGAGGTATGATCATGATATTGATGTTACTACTGTCAGTACACCAATTACTACTGCTGTTGTATCTGTTAGTATTGCTGAACCAAGTATTCCTCTAACAAAACCAAATTCTTATTAAAGATGAAGATCTCACAATTGCTCAGACACTTATGAAAATGAGAAGTGAGAAATCAAAAGACAAATCAAAAGAAAAAGGAGTATCTAGTGAGACTGCTACAACAACAACAACAACAAGAGGAGTGACTATGCAAGAACCTAGTGAATATGGAATAAGAAAAATAGTACCTCCTCTACAGCATGATCCAAAAGACAAGGAAAAAGCTAAAATGATTGAACAAGAGAAGCCATTAAAGAAAAAGGACCATATCAAGTTTGATGAAGAAATGGCTAAAAGACTTGCAAATGAATTAGAGGCTGAATTAGAAGAAGAGGAAAAGCTAGCAAAACAAAGAGAAGAAAAGGCTAACTTAATTTCATGGAATAATACTCAAGCTATGATGGAGGCAGATTATGAGTTAGCTTAGAGACTACAAGCTGAAGAATAGGGAGAGTTAACCACTGAAGAAAGATTTTTTGTAGAGCTCATGAACAAAAGGAAGAAGCACTTTGCAAAGCTTAGAGCTGAAGAGATCAGAAGAAAACCACCAAACAAAACTCAAAAGAGGAATCAAATGTATACTTATTTGAAAAATATGGCTAATTACAAGCATAGTCAGTTAAAGAATAAAAGTTTTGAAGAAATTCAGATGTTATTTGACAATGCTATGAAGTGGATAGATTCATTTGTTCCTATAGATTCAGAGGTAGTGGAAGGAAGTAAAATCCAGACAGAAGGAAGTAAGAAGAGAACAAGAAAAGAACTTGATGAAGAGAGTGTCAAGAGACAAAAGCTAGAGGATGATGCAAAAAAGGCAGAACTTAAACTTTGTTTAGAGATAGTTCCAAGAGATGATGAAGCTATCAATGTTGAATCGTTAGCTACAAAATATCCAATAGTTGACTGGAAGACACACATTCTAACAGAAGACAAGATGTATTATGAGATCATCAGGGCTGATGGAAGTACTAAATTTTACAAGATATTCACTGCAATGCTTGATGATTTTGATAGACAAGATGTGTTAGATCTATACAGGCTGGTAAAAGAAAGATTTAAGACAACAAGTCCAGAAGGATATGACAGGCTGCTTTAGGGAGATCTCATAACTTTATTTAAACCAAGTGAGGAAGATGAAATCTGGAAAGCTCAACAAGACTACACATTGATAAGCTAGAGGTTATATGATTAATGTGGAGTTCATGTATTATTGATAGATACTGGAATTACTATTCACATGATGGTTGAAAAGAAATATCCTCTTACATCAAAAATGCTTTCAAGAATGTTGAGTGGGAAGCTAGAAGTTGATCGTGAGTGTGAAATGGCTTATGAACTTCTTAGATTTACAAGATCATAACTTAAAAAGTAGAAGAGTGTTTGGATACATCCTCCTAGTGAAGATAAAGCTTTTAATCAAGAAACATGAAGATTCAAAAGGTGAACATCAAGTTTAGGGGAGGATTGTTAGGATTAAAATACATCTTAGTGCTGTTGAAGTTACTGCTGCCAGTTATGAAAGTTACTACTGCTGGTTATAGTTTCTACTGCTGGTGAAGACTGCAGGAAATATTCTAAGTCATTACTACTGCTAGTTGTAAAGTTAATATTGCTAGTATTAGTTACTACTGCTAGAAGAGTTTCTGCTGTTAGTTATAAGTTAGTACTGTTAGTGTATATGTTAGTACTGCTTATGCGATAAGAATGAGATATTTTAGGAAAATATATGTATGTATAGAAAACGCGTTGTAAGCCCATTAGGGTTCCTTTGTGTATAAAAGGAGACCCTAAGGCATTATTTTAGATATCTTATCTTCACATAAAGTCGTTTATAGCTTCAAGGTTTTGTATAACCTTAACACTATCAAGAGTGTTCGTATTAACATATTGAGGCTTAAAGTTTGGTATTATACAATCTTATTTATTACTGTTTCATTGTTTATTCTTCTTAGTATCATAGACTAGATTCCGCATAGTCTTTGATATATTCAATCAAAGTTTCTACTATAGTTGTCTTGGATTTATTCAATACAACTAAGCCTTTTATAAGCTAAGCAAGATCTATTCAAGTGGGATTGGTATGTGCTTAATTACACATACCATTCTCAATTAATAACGGACTTAAATGACTAAAAACGTACCAAAGATACATTGTATGTGTATGTTTTGCGTTTGTATTGTGCAGGAAGCAGATATTCAAGAAAAGGAACAAAAAGAAAGCCAAAAACAAACAGATCCAAGCACGAAATGGAAAGGACAAAATCAAAAGTCATCCAAATGAAGAAAATATAACTTGAGGGGCTAAAACAGCCAAACTTCAAGTTGTATTACAAAAGATTAAAAGACAAGGGTCAAAATTTGCAAACCGATCAAAGATTGCATTCAAGTTATATAACTTGAGGGGACAAAATTGCCTACTTACCCATAAAGCCATCTTTCCCGCCCTAGCAAAAACCCAGTTACAACTTGGATGTCCTTCCATACTTCTTCCATGCAAAACCACTCGACACCCTAGCCAAAATCATTTCATCCACCCTATTATTCCCCCCCCCCCCAGCTGTATAAAGGCCATGTTGGCAATCTCTCACCTTTCCCAAGTATCTTCAATGGCTGAGATTGACTCCAAAGTAGCACAAAAGAAATTAAAGGCTGGGATTTACTTTAGAATTACCTCACATAACAAGCACACTTTGTTTGTTGTCTCTACAAAGAAACACAGAAGAGAGAGGAGATAGAAGGGGAAGAAAAGAAGACTTCGGCTATAAATAAGAGCCTTTTGTAAGCCTTGTGGAGAACTAGTTAATTTTAGAATATCTTAAGTTTAATTTTCAGTTTTTAAAGTCATTTACAGCTTTTACTTTCAGCTTTGTAACACTTTCAAGTTTTAATGCAAATGTGAGTTTTTAAGTCAATTTACAATTCCAAGTGCTAAGTTTCTTAATTGTGTTGTTGTGTGTTCAAAAAACTCTCAATACAGCTTGATTATAATCTGCTTTAATTAAGTAAAAATAAAAAGTTAAGTAGTTAAGAGAAAATCACTAAAAATCACTCTTAAATATACCACAGCTTATTTTATGGATGATAAGCCAGTTCTGGATGGGCTTATGGACTCTCACTAGCTTGTTTTATGCAAGCTAGAGCTTGTAGATTTATTGTTTGACCCTGTTTTGAGCAAGGGTGTTGTAAGTCTCTCTTTTTCTTATTGTTCTTATTTACTGCAGAACTGCTTATAGTGCCTATCTTGCTGAGTTATTAGTGTAAAAGTGATTTGTGTAACTTTCTTACTTAGTACTGTTAGTTCATTTGATAAAACTGTTAGTATTGAGTTAACACTGCTAGACTAATTTAGCTTATTTAAGTGCTTATGCCTGATTGAAATTCGCTTATAAGTGTTTTAATTTGTTATTTGATAATCTGTTTTTAATTAGTTTGAAAGAAAAATGATTTTTAAGGAATGTTTAGAACAAGCAGTACTAACTCCAAGTTAGTACTGCTGGTTCATTTTCTTGGATTTCAAAGGTAGCAGTACTAACTCAAGGCTAGCAGTACTAACTCCAAGTTAGTACTGTTAGTACTGGTAGTTCAATTTAGCTCATCAGCTTATTATTTCAGCTTGTTTAAGATTTCCTTAGCTTTTTAGAGTAGATTAAACCATTTTCCTTTACTGTTTTTAGGAGTAAGCTTATTTAAGCTTATTTTCCTTTTCAAAGTATTTTCAATAATGTATCAGTTTGTAGCTTTTTAGCTTATTTGTCATTTTAGTTTATTCTAGTTGCTTATACCTATTACTAAGTGCTTATTAAGGTTAGGTGAATATCTGTTTTAGCTTATTTGCTTATTTCTTGTTTAATCGTGTTTTGTTAAGGCTAGCAGTACTAACCTTAAGCTAACAGTACTAACTTAAAACTAGCAGTACTAACTCCAAGTTAGTACTGGTAGTTAAAACTGTTAGTACTGTTGTTAGTACTGTTGAGTTTATCTTGCTTAATTTAGCTTAATTGCTTTTTGAATTTGCTTATTTAGAGTTAGTTTAGCTTATTTGATTTGTCTTAAGCTTATTTGAGCTTATTTGTGCCTTTGTGTAAAAGTTTTAAGTGTTTTTGCCATTCCTAGCTTTTATTCTTGTTCCAGCTTCTTTTTCTTTGCTTATTTTTATGTGCATTTGCTTATTCAGTGTTAGTGCCCAATCATTCCTTGTCACATTCAAACACCAATCATCAATCGTCTCTCGATTTTCCATTTTAGCCTCGTTGGGACATAACGACCCGGGAACACTCTATACTGCTTCCGGTTTCATTGCTCTCGCGGATTCTGATCCTTTGTTGTATTTATATTATATATAGATATGTTTTAAGGAGTAAGTTTGCGCGAGTCAAATTTTGGCGCCGCTGCCGGGGAGGCTGTGAAAAAGAATATCGTTACATTTGATAATTTGTGTTTAAATCTGTGAATATTTTCTTCTATAAAAATATAAAAAGTACAAAAATATTTTTCATTTTCTTTTATTAGTATTGTAGGGTCATTTTTGCAAAATTTTACTTTTTAAAGAACGGGTTTGGACCCCGTTTTTGTTTTCTCGTTTTTAAGCTCGTTTTTAAGCTCCGTTTTTAGGTTAGTCTTTTTTATTCTTTATTGTTAGTCACATAGAGTAGGATTAGAAGTAAAAAAATCTTTATAGGGTTAATTTGTAAGGAATTTAGGTTTTTTTGGACCCTTGTTCGGGCTCTTGCTCTCGTTTTTTAGTTTTATTTTCATAATTTTTAGGTTTTGCTTAATCGTTTTGCATATTAGTAGATAATTTAGCTTTCCTAATCCCCTTATTAATTAATATCATTTATAATTCCAACTTCCGATATACCGATTTTCAGGTCCAGCCTCGTTGGGGATAAACGACACTGAGAATTCTATCAATACTCCGCGGATTTTATTGATTTTCTTTTTTTAAACTTTTTCAAGGGCAAACTTGAATGTTTTGGAGTTTTATAAGTAATAGTATATTTATAATATATTAGTTATTTATTCACCTTATATAAAAAGAAGCTAATCAGTTTTTGGCGCCGCTGCCGGGGAGGCTGTGTGTCGATTATCCGTACTGTTTGAAACTTAGTTTTTGAAGATCCTTCATTCTTGAAGTTATTTGCTTTATAAAAAAAACCCTAAAAGTACAAAAATATTTTCATTTTCTTTTTAGTATAATTATCAATAACCAAAAAAAACCAAAAAGATAAAAACATTGTCTTTAATTATCAATAAAAATCAATCAAGTTGGTAAAAGAACACCAACATATAATACTTTCAACTGAAGTATTATCCATTAATAAGTTCCCGAACCAAAGAATTAAAATACCTTTTGTGTCACTTGCGAGGTACGGTTCTCCTTTTAAAAAGTAAACAAAACTCAAAATGGAGGTATAAGGCGGGTTTTGTTCCTTGGAACTAAGACCCTAAGGAAAAGGTTTTTAATTACGGCTTCGGCGCTTTCCTATTCCTCACTCCTTGTGCGTTTTTCTTTAACGACTCACCTTAAAAAGTAAAATTTTTAAGAGCTACCGTGAAGTAAATTTGATTATTTGGTTTAAGTTGTCTATCTCGTTATCCGTTAATTTAGTTTGTTTTAAATAAAAAAATAAAAAAAATTAGTTTAAATTTTCTTTTTCTACTTTGTGCATGCGCACTCGTTCTCAAACCCGCAACTGTAACCGTCAACAACAACCCCAACCGACTATTGTAGAACCATTTAATCTTGAAGAACCAATTGAAAATCCAGCTCCTCCCCTAGTTTCGATGGATGATAACCGGACTATGGCACAATTGCTCCAAGCACCCACCGAGGGGTACGAGGATGCAATTGTAATTCCTGAAATCAATGCTAATTTTGAATTGAAGCATGGTTTGATCAATCTTGTTCAAAACAAACAGTTTTTCGGACATGATAAAGAGGATCCACATGCTCACATCCGTTATTTCAATAAGATTACCTCAACGATGAGATTCCCGGATATCCCGAGCACGTCAATTAAGCTTATGCTTTTTCCGTTTTCTCTTGAAGGTTCAGCCCGGATTTGGCTAGAAAAAGAACCTCCTCGTTCAATTTTGACGTGGGATGATCTTGTTTCAAAATTCATTAATCAATTCTTTCCTCCTTCAAAAACGACAAATCTTCGAAATGAAATCACGAAATTTCAATAGAGATTTGACGAATCGTTTTACGAGGCTTGGGATCGATTTAATGACCTTCTTCGAGCATGCCCACATCATGGATTTTCTGAATTACATCAGCTAGATACGTTTTACAATGCGTTGAATGCTAATGATCAAGATTCATTGAATTCTGCTGCGGGTGGAAACTTTTTGGATAAGATGCCTCGTGAATGCTTGAGAATTATCAAGAGTAAATCCAAGGTGCGTAATTCGCGAAACAAGGCAGTCGTTGCCAAAGTGAGTTCGAATTCATCAACTCCCGGAATTTTACCAGATGTTGATGCTCTTACAACCGAAGTTTCTGAACTTAAGAACATGATGAAGACTATGCTTGTCGAAAAGCAAAAAGCCCAAGCTCCTACACCCGTAAAAGCGGTTGAGGAAAGTTGTGTTACTTGTGGTGGTACTCATTCGTACCAAAATTGTCCCGCCACCGCTGGCAATGTTTATCGTGACAATATTCAAGAGTACGTCTCTCAAGCCACCGCAGCTAACTACAACCAAGGAAATACCGGTTATCGAGCCCCGATTGCTAATCAAATTCGACCTCCTGGTTTCCTCCCGTTCAAAACAATCAAAATAATCAAGGAAATAATCAAAACCATTACAACCAAAACCGAGGAAATTTCAATCAAGCTTCAGCTTACCAACCCCCGGTTAATCAAGGTCAAATCTATCGACCTCAGGTTGTTCAACCTCCTGCTTATCAAGCTCCCGCCTATCAAGCTCCAGCTCCTCAAATTCAAGGTGTATCAAAGGAAGATTTTCAAGCCTACGTAAAGGCTAATGATGCTGTGATGAGGAACATGCAAACTCAAGGTCAAAACATGCAAAACCAATTGACCAATTTGACGGACATGCTTTCCAAATTTGTCACTTCCAATACCGCCTCTACTTCAGGTTCGGGAACTCTCCCAAGTAACACCGTTACTAACCCGAAGGAGGACTTGAAAGGTATTACCACCCGAAGTGGTGTTGCTTACAAAGGACCCACGATTCCTACTACTTCTTCTCCTAAAGTAGTGGAACGTGAGACCGAGGTCACAAAGGACACGATGCCTCCTACTAATAACTCCCTGTTTTCTATCATGAATCAATCTTTGAGCCCGTAAATGCTCCCGTTAGTACTTCAATGCCTAACCAAAAAACATCAATTCCATTTCCTTCAAGAAGAAATGATGAAAGGCGCCGTGAAAAAGCTAACGACCAAATTGAGAAATTCTACGAAATCTTTAGAGATTTGAGTTTCGAAATTAGCTTTACGGATGCTTTGATGCTTATGCCAAAATTCGCCTCGACTCTAAAAGCTTTAATCGGAAACAAAGAAAAGTTGAGTGAAATGGCTAGAACTCCATTGAACGAGAATTGCTCGGCGGTCATCCTCAACAAGTTACCGAAAAAACTTGGAGACCCTGGCCGATTTCTTATTCCATGTGAATTTTCCTGGATTAGAAAAGTCAAAGTCAAAGTCAAAGTCAAAATCAACAAGTCAAAGACGAAGCCGAAACCGAAGAAATCTTATCGGGCTAACCCGTACCCATCTAATGGGCCGGGTCAGCCCAATATCCTTACTTATTTAATCATAAGCCCAAAATCCATTTTTAATATAAATAAGCCCAAATCCATTTTTGATCAAACCTGGCCCAAATAACCAAAGCCCAACACACACTTAACCATCGTTAACCCCAACACCCTATAACTGTTTGCATCGTTAGTCCTTAGGGACTAACACTGCTAGTCCCTATACCTTTTCACCGTTAGTCTCCACACCT
>BQNB010053592.1:0-39937 GCA_026074375.1 Tanacetum coccineum
GTTCCGATTATGTGCGACAATAAAGGCGCTATCGACTTAAGCAAAAACCCCGTACAACACTCTAGAACTAAACATATAGAAATACGTCACCACTTTCTACGCGATAACGTCCAAAAGGGCAATATCTCTATCGATAAAGTTGCATCCGAAGATAATATAGCCGATATATTTACTAAGCCTTTAAAACGTGAAGTATTTAATTATTTAAGATTAGGATTAGGAATGATGGAACTTATCATGGATAGTGATTCCCCGTCATCTAAAAAATAATCGTAAGTGGAAATTTAATGAAGTAATTATTCATTATTCAAAAGATGTTAATTCTCATTACAAGTTCCAATTACAAAACTTTCGATCATGAACATAATCGAGATTAACATTTTTACTAGATAATGAAAATATCAATAAAATGACCATAGATATTTTCTAATTATACATGTATGGTCAATACATGAAATTATGAAATCGATTGAAAAAGACGAAAAGAACAATCATCGAATTGCAACTCACACTTGTGTTGACGATGTTTTGTTGAGTCTAAATGTTCATAAATGATTGTGTTATTAGTAATGGTCAAACTTATGCTAAAAGATAACACACTCCTAGTAGGATTGACTACGTTGAAATTCCATAGGGAAATTCACGACAAGTTGCACGGTTCACTCAAAACTTGGACGTTGACTCTAAAAATTATATCACATACTCCTAATAGTATATATAACATACTTCAATTGCCAAAAATACAACACCATATCTCAATTTGCCTAAAAATCATCTCTGTCCGTTTTTATGGACATCTACGGATCACGGATCCACCATACGGAGATCCGTATGTGGTTTAGGTGGATCTGTGTGTCACAGATTCGCGAGTAAATAACTGATTTTAAACAAATTGGGACCACAACAAGTATTAAACAAACACACCCACAAACTCAAACACTAAAACCCTCAAACAAACATAACACAAATCGACAATTAGAGCAATTAATCTACAAGATCATCAACAAATCATCAATCTATAACAACTATTGTAAGTGATTTCATCTTATTTTTTATTTAATTTCATATCTAGGGTTTCGATCCTAATCAAATCACATAATTTGGGGCTTCCAATTTTTCTTGTTTTTTTCGTGCAATTAGAACTATGATATAACAATGTATAACTACTATAATACTAAAAAAGCATAATTGAAGCGATTCGCCAAAAATTAATTTTCGACAAAAACCCCACGTTATGATTTTCACTTCTCGGAACTTTACAAAACAAGGGTTGTTTAACTACATTGTTAATAAAACGCAAAAAAACTTTTTCTTCATGCATTAAGACTCTTAAATGTATATATGAAGTGCTTAATCCATAAGCATGTTTCGTTCCATTCATCTAGAGCAATATCAAACATAGGTTGTGCACCAAGGTTTGCTTATTATTATTACTAGTATTAACACTATTTTTTTTTCTCTTTTTGTTTGAGTCAAGCAAATCGCATACCCACATTAAGTCCATATAAACACACACTTAGAGTTTGCATTGTATCTTTACCTTTTGTTTATTGAGTCATTGTTATTTACCTATAGGTGAAATCACGGCATAAAGTAAGCAAGTGGACTACAAACGAACTAAAGAGTATCTACCTAGAGTCCATTGTACTAGACAAATAGATGAAGAACTTAGGGAGTCTTACCGCACTCTTGAAACGCGCCTCTTTCATGAAGGAAGAATAGTTACTCCATCTTTCATTTCTGAAAACAATATGCTTCCATTCTTCAAGCTGTAGGCCTCGAGACTTTTCTCACTCTTAATGAACCCATATGTCCTAGATTTGTAGTTGAATTCTATCATAGTCTTGAAGTCAAAAGAGATGAGAAGCTACGTCCTTACATTGAGTTTAAGCTTGGTCAATTCACCTTTAAGCTAACCCCATCTCGACTCTCTCAAATCCTCAAAACTCCTCACACTCTAGAAACTTTTTACACAACTGAATGGTCACTAAACTCTTTTGATGATCATCCCAAAAGCAATTACTTTGGCCCTAAACATGATCACGTCAAAAAGGAGATCACCACTCCTAGAACCACTCAATCTCAACTTCTAAGAGACGCTAACAAACTCTACTTTGATGACATTCGTCCCGATTTAAAAGGATGGGAACTTTTCTTTAAGGAAAATTTCTTTTCTTATATTGACAAAAGAAACAAGGTAAAAGCATGCACTGCATACATGCTTTACTACCTAACCATTGGAAGAAAATTCAACTTCACTTCGATGATCATTTATCGAATGGAGGAAGTCATAAACAAACGCAAAGGCCTCATTCCTTTTGCCATGCTTTTGACCCATCTCTACAATCATATCCTTACCACAAACCCTCAAGCCATCGTACCAATTGCTAGGTTCACATTTTCTGAACATGTCATGGATCGTCTAGACATTTCATTAAATCCTAGCAAAGAAAAGGGAAAGAAAATTGCCTCTCCCTTGGTCATCTCCTCTTCATCTTCATCATCCGATGACAATGAAGCACCATATTTTCTTGAGTTCTATGATGAGCTATCCGACAGTGAGGATCTAACCAAAGCGCAACGAGAGAAGAGAGGAATGTTTAAATGCTTAAACCGATATGTTGGCAACATCACCAAGTACCTAGAGAAGCAAAAATGATTATGCTTGTTTTATGCCTATATGTTCTTGTGGTATGTGATAATTTGCATCTTGTTAAGATATTGATGAATTGAATAATTTGATGTATGTTGAAACTTAGTACCCACTAAATGTTGTTGTGTTTTATGGATATTGTTATTGTATGTTTTATGACATTTGGTAGAAGATAATGATGCTTGCATGATGATTTGTTTTGCGTTTTGGGTGTAACTTGATGTTCTGGTCATTTTTGTTGAAATTTGCGACCCACGGATCCACCATATGGTAGATCCGTACATTATTTTGGTGGATCCGTGGATCTCCAGGCCAGGCACCAAAATTCGAATTTTCTTGATTTTTAACTTTTTCTACTTTATCTTATAACCATGCTATATGATACTATGTGGGATCATAAACCTTAGGATATAATATGTTCTCCATATAATCCAAGAACCATTATACAATTCATATCACCACTTTTTCCTTATAATCATCATCCTCAAACACCATTCTCTTCACATTTTCTCCACATTCCTTACATACAACCTTACTAGTTCATCACCATGACTAGTTCATCCAAAACAAATTCACCAAACTTCACAAGAAAAACCACAAGAATGAGTGTCAAGTATCCAAACTATGTCAATCTCACATCCTCAAGTGAAGAACAATCAAATAAGAGAACTCCTTCACCACCTCGTAGAAAGAAATCCCTTTCACCACCTCAAGCTCCATCAAAATCCATCTCTAGCAAAAGCACACACTACACCTCTTCATCATCACCAAGTGAGTCTCCGACACCAACACATGTTGCACCTCCGCCTAAACTTCGTTTTGTCATTCTGATAAAACTAGAAGCTCAAGAACTTCTTCCACCTCAAATGTCACCAAATGAACCCTATTCTCAAGCCATGGATAATTGGCCACCGGGCCCTTTCAATCCATCTCCACCACCACGTGTCTCTCGACCACCTCCCAGATTTCCAAATCCACCACCCGGATTTAAACCATTGCCATTAACCCGACCTTTCTTTGTTAACATTAACAACAACACACCTCTCCTCCACAACAATGCACCTCCACTTGAAAACATTCACCATCCACCACCAAATCTAGGAAATCAAGATTTTCCCAATCCTCTAAACATCTTGGATTTTGTTCATCCAAACAACATGCCGCACCTCTACAACATGTTTTGTCAATGTTATAGCACCACAAGGCATGAAATTCAAAAGCTCTGAAACCGTGTCAACTACATGTTCTCATACATTCGACACCACCTCGGCTCTTCATCACACCCACCTTACTTTCCGCATTAGCCGCATAACCATTTCACCTCACCCCTCGGATTATATGGGAAAATGTTTTCTATCTGAAGATTTAGGATTTTTTAATTGTTTTCTTTAATTTTCTAGTTTAAGCTTATCATGCAATGGCTTTAATGCCAAATTTTATGTTTTATTCCTTATAATGGATTTAACATTATTTTCTTTTGTTGTGTTGATGATGGATGTTTATTTCATAAAATGTATATGTGTGCATTTGTGATTGTCATATATATATATGCTTGTCTACAAACTTCTCTTCGTAGCAACGCATCCATAGCTCGATTCCTTGGTGCCCCAAGCAAGGGGGAGTATACACCAAGGGGGATTACTTGCAATTTAGTCTTTCTTTTCACTTTGCATTCATTACCAAGTCACTTAGCATTCGTCAAAACAAGACATGCAAGGAACGCCTCTACAACACTTTTTGCTTCGACAAAAAGGGGGAGAAGAAATGTAAACTCATCCACAAAATACTTATTTAGTAACTTTTAAATAAGCATGAGTTTATATTTTATCATCATCAAAAAGGGGGAGATTGTTAATACAAATATTCGCGCAAAAACGATATTTATATTTAATGATCTTCATGTTTTGATAATAACAAATATAATGTCATACTACGTAAAAGTTTACGTAAACAAGTTATTTAGTCGTAAGTTTACTTGACGACGACAAATCACTTAAGGTATGAATATGACATTATTAAACATAGTTAATGATCAAAGAAAAATATTATCATTTGCATAAACCTTTTCTAATCAAATGATTTAAGTTAACACATGATTAATTATAAGCTAGTTATACTAATCATGTAAGACAAAATAAGATTAACCATAAGTGGAAACAATCTTTCCAAATCTTCCCAAATCTAGAAAATCTTTCCTTATTCATGATAAGAAATATTTTGTTCTAGAAGAATCTATTAAACTAGTTTTAATAAGTACAAAACAATATTTTGTATAGATTTGGGGTTAATCATAAAATGACAAATGTTGTCCCAGCTCCTCGGACGGATCCACCATAACAAGGCACGGATCCAGGTGTAGGTGGATCCGTGGGTCGCAACGTCCAGCTGTTTGGGCCAGCATTTGAATTTCAAAGGTTTGCCTAATCAAATAACAACCTTAAAGTATTTATTTTAGACAACATTTTTGAAAAATATTTTTCACATTACATCTTTTATTCTTTTTTATTCTTTTATCAATATACTTGTTTCATAATCCATTACACGTGATCACTCATTCCCTCTTCAATGAAGAACATCATGAAGTACGTTCTAAGCTCTAAGTGTTATTAGTTTTAGTTGTTGTCATCACGTTATGATAATCTATTCATTTGTATATCTTGTGTTGTTTGTATCTCTTGTGTATGGATTGGTTTGTATTTAGGCCACAAAAAATACATATGTGTTAGATTGGTTCTTTCAAAGTAAAACTCGGTATATAGCTAGTACCAGAAAAAGTGTTAAACGCCGTGTACGTTTTCTCGCCTAAGGGGGTTGTGACATAGTGAAGATAACTATCTGTTGGTACTTGGGAGATGTGGAGTAGGGCGAAAAGGAGCTCATAGCCGGACCAACCATTTAATCATTGTGTCATAAGTTTGATCTTTCTTATCTTTACTTGTTTATATTTCTTAGATTAGTTACTTACTTATTGCATCGCTATCATATACACTTGTGTATATCTCTTGAGTTCACATAAGTCGACAATCTAAGTTTTAATTTTAAAACGATAAAAACTATTCAACCCCCCTTCTAGTTTCCATAATTTGCATCGGTTGCAAGAATAGAGGCCATCTGTATCTTCGTAGCAAATGCATCCAAAAAGAATACGACGATCTTCTAAATGGACGTCAAAACTGCTTTCTTAAATGGCGACCTCAAAGAAGAGGTCTACGTTTCTCAACCAGAAGGATTTGTTGATCAGGACAACCCATCGCATGTGTACAAGCTCAAAAAGGCTCTATATGGTCTCAAACAAGCACCACGTGCATGGTACGACATGCTGTCAAGTTTCCTCATTTCATAACATTTCTCTAAAGGTGTAGTTGATCCAACACTCTTCACACGAAAAGTAGGAAATGACTTATTACTGATACAAATTTATGTTGACGATATAATATTTGCATCCACTGATACTGCTTTGTGTAATGACTTTGCTAATCTGATGACCACTAAGTTTAAAATATCATTCTTTTTAGGATTACAAATTTCTCAAAGTCCCAGAGGCATTTTCCTAAACCAATAAAAATATGCTTATGAAATTATTAAAAAATATGGTTTACTAACTAGTGATTCTGTAGACACACCTATGGTGGAAAAGAATAAACTGGATGAAGATCTACAGGGGACACCAGTTGATGCTACACTTTACCGTGGCATGATTGGATCCCTCATGTATCTGACATCCACTAGACCTGACCTCATTTATTCAGTCTGCTAATGTGCCCGGTATTAGGCAAAGCCTACCGAAAAGCACTTAAATGCGGTTAAGCGGATCTTTTGATACCTAAAGGGAACCATTAATATGGGTCTTTGGTACTCGAAGGATACCGGTATGTCTCTAACAGCATATTCAGATGCAGATCACGCGGGGTGTCAGGACACTAGACGCAATACATCCGGAAGCGCTCAATTCTTAGGTGATAAACTTGTTAGTTGGTCTTCCAAGAAGCAAAAGAGCACTGCGATCTCGAGTACAGAGGCTGAATATATTGCCTTATCTGGGTTTTGTGCTCAAATCCTATGGATGCGTTCATACGTAACAGATTATGGCTTTCAATTCAATAAGATTCCTCTGTACTGCGATAACAAAAGTGCAATTGCTCTATGCTGCAACAACGTTCAACACTCAAGAGCAAATCACATCGATGTACTCTACCATTTTATAAAGGATCAAGTGGAGAATGAAATAGTGGAACTCTACTTTGTTCGGACGGAATATCAACTGGCTGACATCTTTACCAAACCCCTGCCACGAGAAAAATTCAACTTCTTGATCGAAAAGCTCGGTATGAGAAGCATATCTCCGAAAACGCTTAAACATCTGACAGAGGAAGAAAACGAGTAATGGTGGTAACTCGTGATATATCCTATGTATTATATGTATATAAGAAAAACATAAAAACCCAAAAATATTTTTCATTTTATATAAATTTTTCAAAAAAAAAACAGTATAAACCAGAAAAGATAATACAAAATTAAAAAAAAATCAGAAAAATATAAAAATAGTAATTTTTATGACATGTTTTCTAGCATCGATAATATTTACGGCTTTAGAAATGTCATTCAATAATGGCACAAAGCTGTAAATAAAGTTCGAATAGAAAATATGTCATATGGCTTGTTATTATTTCAGATAACCACCCGATCATAATCTTAAAGGAAAGTTTTTCAAAATGAAAACTTTGCCTCACAACGGAAAATTTACTTTTCTCAAGAATAAATTACTTCATATTCATTCAAAGGCTTGTGTTTACTTTGCAACACAACCCGTGCTTCCTTTATACAAATTAATGTACGTGTCAGTGCATTTATTTGTCAAAATAAGAGAAATCTTATTTAATGGTGTTGATTTTCAGAATAATAATTCATCTCAGTTTAATTCTCAGTTAAATGATTTTTCAAGGCATTTGACTACTCAAACAACGACTACTTCTCTTTAAATAGAAAACGGGTTATTGTTTGAGGGGAATAAAATGTCAAATTTCTTCTTCAAAAGTCATCAGGATTAAAAGGAAAAAAGGTTTTAAACAATACCAGGATAATATTTAAAGGGGAGTTAATTAACTTTACCTTATTTGTGCATTATATGTTATGTGTTTATACCTTGAGATATGTGATAGCAAAATTTAAGGCTTAGTCTTATCTTATAATACTTTAGGGACTAAAAGTGTTAAAGGTGAAACTATTTTATGTCTTAAGAAAGCTATTAATAAAATTAGAAAGGTGTTAAGAGTTTAGGGGCATTTGTGCCAAACTTGAAAAAGTTTTTAACAACAAACACCCCCTTACCCCTGTCTTTTTCACACACACAAACCAAACACTCTCAAACTATTCCCTCCCACATTTCAAATCGTCATCATCAAGATCATCAAGAAAACGTGAATCTTAACCCAAAAGGTAAACTACAAACTTGTTCAGCACATAGTAATCAACTCATAATCTAAAGGAATTAGGTTTTAACTCGATATCTTGCTCGAATTCCCTAGAATTTGGTTTAGGGTTAGTGAAAATCAAAGGTTGACCAAATCTAAAATTAGTTGAGGGGTTTTGATGCTTATGGTATGTAGGTTACTTTTCTATAGCAGTTTGTTATGGGGTAAACAAACAAACGAGCTTTACTTGATTCTTTGTTGCGAAAAATTTAGTTTTAGGGAAAGACTTGAAAACGTTTGTGGGTTTGTGTTTAAGATGAGCCAGTATGCCTTTGTGAATTCATTTGAGTGAAAATATCCAAGTCTTGTATGAAAATTATGTGTGCTTGAGTAAAACGAGTGAAAATTTACTCGTTTTGCACTCTATATGCAATTTTTGTGGTCAATTCTTGTTGTAACTGATATATTTCATTTAAATATGCTTGGTTCATGTCTATGTGTGTTGTAAGTGCCAAAAATTGAAGTTTGTAAAAATTACAAATCTATAGGGCGATTTATACATGTCTGTGTATAGGCGGCGATTTATACGTTGCCTATAGGCGGCAATCTGTACATCCCCTATAGACGGCGATTTATACATCCCCCTCAGGCGGCGATTTATACATGATCCTATAGGCGGCGATTTATACACATTTTTTACGGCGATTTATACAGTTTTTTTAAGGGGGCGATTTATACATGTTTAGGCGGCGATTTATACATGAATTTTAAAGATGATTTTTTTTCTAAAATGTTTCATTTGATAACTTATTTTAGGATAATTTGTCTTTATATCATATGTTAGTTGCTAAATTGACTGTGTTTGACTAATTGTTAGTTTGTTGACCTTTATGTTGGCTTCCAGATTAATGTCTATCGTCTTATACTTTGTCTAATTGCCTGATAAATGTGTTAAATCTGTCCTGATAAATGTCTATAAATTGTGTCTCCAAGTATATACCCATGAATGAAATAAGCCAATCAGTAATATATGAATTTGGTTGTATATGAACTGTATTAGACTATTCTTAGCAAAAACATGAATCCAGTTGCCGCTAAACAAGTTGCTCTCGACAATTCTTTGGTTCCTCTAGAGAAAAGACTAAAGATTGAAAAGTGCAATGCCAGAATAGAGTTCAACAAGCCATAAAGAGAAGAAACATATCAAGTTACATTGGATGCTCTTAAACTCTCTCCATGCTATCCCGCATTCCTGATCACTGCTGAAGTACCTGAAGTATACATGCATCAATTCTGGAACACCATCCAAAAGATCAAAGATACAGATGCATACTGGTTTAAGCTGGATAAGAAGAAATGCCGAATTGACACTGAAGTATTTCATGAAATTCTCCAGATTTGTCCCAGACTCCTCAATCAAGACTTTGTTGAACCACCATCTGAAGATGAATTGGTTCCATTTATCCAAGAACTTGGTTATTCTGGCAAGTGTAATATGCTATTCGCTATCCATACTGATCAAATGCACCAGCCTTGGAGAACATTTGCTGCTATCTTCAATAGGTGCATCTTTAGGAAGATAACAGGACTTGATAGACTCAGAGAATCAAGAGCTCAGATCTTGTGGGGTATGTACAACAAGAAGAATGTTGATTTTGTTGCTCTAATATGGGAAGACTTCATGTTTCAAGCTGACAACAGAGAAATCAGTTCAGCACGTAAAGAGCACATGCCTACCCAAGATTCACAAAATTTATCTTCAATCATTTCATCTCTAAGGACAAGACCATCTCTATAAGGAACATGATCAATCTTCACACAATTCGTGATGACACCTTGCTCGATACATTGAAGTTTGTCTCTAAGACACAAGATTATCAGCAGTATGGAGCCCTGATTCCTAATGATATGATCAATCAAGACATCAAAGATTCTAAAGCTTACAAGACTTATATCGACTTTGCTACTGGAAAAGCTACACCCAAGAAAGCAAGGAAGTTTAAGAAAGTTGTTTCACCCTCAAGGAAATTGTCTCCTGTCTTGGAAGAAGAACCTGCAGTGAAGCCTAAGCGAGCTAAGAGACCTGCCAAGAAGTCTACTACTGTGCCAACAGCAAGTGTTGTAACTAGAGACACTCCTAGTGAGGCAAAGGAATGGATCTACTTTCTAATGTAGCATTACTTGAAGCTGCTCAGCTCAAGAAAACTCTCAAGAAAAGAAAGATGGAAACTTATAAGTTTCATGCAAGTGGCTCAGGTGATGGAGGAACTTGGAGAAATTTGTTGGTGGGAGAGAATACGGAGAAGACTTCAGGCTGCTTGAACAGACAATATGACTTTGTCATATTTTGTCCTACTCCATTTCAGGTCATTCTCTCATAATTTCAAATCTTGTGAATATGTAAATAAATAGTGTTAGACTAGAAATTGGCATATATAGTGTTTGAGTACGAATTTACAAGAATTTCTTAGTAAATTTAAATTTTTTCAAATTAACGTACTCAAACACCATATAATTCCCTCATAATTTGAGGGGGAACATTAAAATGTTCCAATAATAGGCTTGATATATAACTAGAACATTTTTCTCCCGAAAGCATAATATTTGAACCAATTGATATCCACAATATCAAACGATTTGACATTTTGATAAGAGTAGAAAATGTGATTAAAATATATATAACTTATATAATGTGATTATTAAGACTCAAGTGTGAACTCCTATCCTCGTATGTGCTAAACATTTTCGATTATCGATACACATATGCAGGGGGAGCATTTCTAAATAGTAAAACCATCGAGGTACTAAATGTTTTGATTTATATCAAAGTACCTTGATCGATGTTTTCAAATGGTTTTTAGGCTGCGAACAATACCAAAAGACCGACCATGTATTTAATTACTTGGAGTTATAAGGTGGTTAGGTTTAGGTGTTCGTTCCCATGATCCAGCCAGAACCGGAGGGAACTACCCAGGGACATTACATTAGTTAGAATAGAAGTCCTTAGGTATGATGAAAAAAGGAGAAAAGCAAGAAAAGGGAATAGTGCTGAATAAGATGGAGCTAGTACTGGAACAAACCCAACAAGGTACTAGTCATGAAGTCTCGGTAAGCATTGAAGGGGTTGAAGAATGAAAAAGAAAAGGTAAGATAAAGGGTGAAAAGAAAGAAGCCCTCCTTACACTTAGGCAGAAACCGAGTCAACACGTAAACTGTCAGAAACACTAAGCTGTTGTCTGGTATTGAAGACAGTCGTCATGGACCCAGTGACACAATGCACAACCCTCCCCAGCCACTTAAGGCCTCTTAAAAGACTCTTGTTTCATTTCTTACAGAGATTACACGCATTTCTATCGACTTTCTCACTGCGAGTTAGTTGGTATTAAAAAGGTGGCAGTCTGCTCCAGCCTCTGATTACTAAAACCAAATGTGCACTATTGAGTCTAGAGCGAAAACAGATCATCCATAAATCTCACTAGGACACTATTTAATTATATTTGTTGCTCACACACTGTAAAAACAAGTAATAACTTAAGAGTCCTACACATTATCCTTGTGATATTGCCAAAACATCAGAGTGATACTAAAGTATTCACAATGACAATGGAAATCCTTCCAGAGCCAACATCAAACAAGCTTTGCGGTAGGTGACTTATGCGATCCTATATGGATCAAACTTGTGACACTGGATATCGATTCGATCCAACTTATGAATTGACAGATGAATTTTGAAAAAGATAAATCTGTTGGTGTGTTATAAAACCCGTTTGCATCTTAACACACCGACTGATTTTCTTAAATCAGTTTTCAATCTTATGTCCATGGGAAGTCTCACAAGGGTATTTGGACATAGGAAAGCTGAACACGAATTGACGAATTAATCGGGAAGATAGTAACTTACCGGTTCACTCATACAGTGTTGTCAAGGAGATTCTTTGGAATTCTACCTGATCACAGGCAGTATTTATACTGATCAATGGAGAACCGTGGTTATTGCAACCGTATTCGACGAAGTGACAAAGCCACATTCATCTATACATGTTGATTATCACTAACCCGTTCATACAGGTAATCCCAATGGTCGCAACTATTGGATTAAGACAAGTCAAGATTCATAGCCACATGCTCATACTCGACCGACATATATAAAGACATCATGAAAGCTCAAGTACATGTTTCAAGACTTCCGCTACTCTGACACCGCATGTCTTTCTTAGAGCGACGAAGTGTTAAAGTTAAAGAACTTCAAGAAAGATGTTTGATTCAAGCTTTCAATCTCAAGAAAAGTATGAGCATGTTGGTCCGAAAGTCACAAGTACACAAGACGGCGATAATATCTCAAGATGATGATAAGAGATTATGCTTGGTTGATGATCTCAAAGAAGTTCAAGTTCATATAAAAGTCAAGCTATATGGAACAAGCTCAAGCCTAAAGTCAATGATCATTACAACATATCACAAGTTAATGATTGAAGTTTTAAATACTACAAGCTTAAGATTAAAGACAAGCATAGTATGCTAGGTTTAACAGTTTTGTAAAATGGAGTGACCTCTTTCTTAGGGGGAGATTGTTAGGAATACAAAAATTATCGATCACTTCCATAATATTGTAAGATGGGCTCATAGTATAGTTTTTAGAACCTAGAAAAGGTAGTAAGGCCCAAGGCCCACGGTTAGCCTATTAAGGGTCCATGGCCGACCACTATAGATGTATTTATACCTCTCTCCACACCTTGGAGAGGGTTGGTTGTTCACTTGTTCAGTTTCTAATCTAATATTGCTCTCTTTCCTTTCTCTCTCTAAAGTGTTCACTCCCTCCACTCTCTCTCTAGATTTCTTATCAATTGATTGTGAGATAAGATACATCATATATTCTACATAGGATGTGTATAGACTATAGAGAGTTGAATAAGCTGACCATCAAGAACCATTATCCCCTCCCTAAGATAGATGACCTATTTGACCAACTGCAAAGATCGCAGTATTTCTCTAAGATTGACCTTCGGTCCGGATACCATCAGCTGAGAGTGCACGAGAATGACATTCCAAAGACTACAATTAGAACTCTGTATGGACATTTTGAGTTCACAGTAATGCCGTTTGGTTTGACGAATGCACCAGCGGTATTCATAGACTTGATGAACCGAATATGCAGACCCTACCTACACAAGTTTGTTATAGTGTTCATAGATGATATTTTGATCTACTCTAAGACAAAGGAAGAACATGAGACACATCTAGGGTTAATCTTAGAAATGCTCAAGAAGGAGAAACTGTATGCCAATTCTTTAAGTGTGAATTCTGGTTGTAAGAGGTATAATTCCTTGGGCATGTGATTAATGATGATGGTATACATGTAGACCCCAGTAAGATCGAAGCTGTTAAGAATTGGGAAGCCCATAGGACTCATCCGAAGTTCGTTCATTCTTAGGATTAGCAGGATATTATCGTCGATTCATTAAGAATTTCTCCAAGATCGCTAAGCCACTTACAATTTTGACTCAGAAGAATAAGACCTATGTCTGGGGTAAGGAACAAGAAGAAGCATTTTAGATCTTGAAGGTTAAGTTATGTAATGCGCCTGTTCTAGCTCTCCTCGATGGACCATAAGACTTTATAGTATACTATGATGCATCAGGTTTAGGACCAGGTTGTGTGATTATGCAGAAGGGTAGAGTGATCGCATATGCATCTAGGTAATTAAAGATACATGAGAAGAATTACACTACCCATGATTTGGAATTGGGTGCAGTTGTATTTGCTCTTAAGATATGGAGGCACTACCTGTATGGGACAAAGAGCGTCATATACACCAACCATAAGAGCCTTCGGCATATCTTTAATCAGAAAGAACTAAATATGCGTCAATGTCATTGGATAGAGCTATTCAGCGACCATGACTGCGAGATTCACTATCATCCAGGAAAGGCAAATGTAGTAGCAAATGCTCTAAGTAGAAAGGGGAGGATTAAACCTAGGAGACTTCAAGCAATGAACATGGCCATTGAGTAGAGTATCAAAGATAGGATACTAGTGGCTCAGAATGAAGCATATGAGGTTGTCGATGCACCAACAAAAATGCTATGAGGGCTAGATAAATAGATGGAGCGTAGGAGTGATGAAGCATGGTACTATCTAGATCGAATATGGGTTCTTTTGATAGGTGATGTGAGAACCCTGATAATGGACGAAGCCTATAAGTTGAAGTATTCAGTTCACCCATGAGCTGATAAGATATACTATGACCTTAGGGATATGTACTGGTAGCCAGGAATGAAGAAAGATATAGCCTTGCACGTTAGTAAGTGATTGACTTGTTCAAAGATTAAAGCTGAACATCAGAGGCCGTTTGGCTTACTACAACAACATGAGATTCCTGAGTGGAAGTGGGAGAGAATAGCCATGAACTTTTTCATGAAATTACCAAGGAGTAGTGGGCATGATGCAATCTGGGTCATCGTCGATCGATTTACTAAGTCTGCTCATTTTCTACCTATACGTGAAGACTATAAGATGGATAGGCTAGCTAGGCTTTACCTTAGTGAAATTATAGCGAAGCATGGTGTGCCAATCTTGATAATATTTGATTGTGATAGTCGCTTTACATCAAGGTTTTGGCAGTCGATGCAGGAGGCATTAGGAACTAGGTTAGATAATGAGTACGTCTTACCATCCATAGACCGATGGTCAAAGCGAGCATACATCATGGACTTCGAGGGAAGTTGGGACGTTCATCTTCTATTGGTCGAGTTTTCCTATAATAACAGCTACCATTCTAGTGTGAGATGTGCACCGTTTGAAGCACTTTATGGGAGAAAGTGACGTTCACCAATCCTATGGGCAGAAGTTGGAGAAGGACAGTTGATAGGACCTAAGATAGTGCAAGAGACCACTAAGAAGATCTCATAGATCAAGGATAGGCTTAAGGTTGCACGTGATCATCAAAAAAGCTATGCAGATAAGAGAAAGAAACCCTTAGAGTTTAGTGTAGGTGACCATGTCTTACTAAAAGTGTCGCCTTGGAAAGGTATGGTATGCTTTGGGAAGAAAGGCAAGTTAGCACCTAGGTTTGTTGGACCATTCGAGATCACTGAGAGGATCGGTCCCGTAGCCTATAGACTTAGATTCCGTCAGGAGCTAAGCGATGTTCATGACACGTTCCACATGTCGAACCTTAAAAAATGTTTGGCCGACCAAACCCTACATGTGCCATTAGAGGAAATCCAAGTTGATGCTAAGTTAAACTTAGTGGAAGAGCCAGTGGAAATCCTGGAACGAGAGTTCAAGAAGCTGAAGCGGAGTAGGATTCCTATCGTTAAGGTTTGATGGAATTCGAAATGAGGGCCTGAATTTACTTGGGAACGCGAGGATCAAATGAAACTCAAGTACCCTCATCTCTTTAGTGCTAGTGATAGTTAAATTTTGGGACAAAATTTCTTTTAAGGGGGGTAGGATGTAACCCTTGCGGATTTTCTAGCTCATAATGTTCTAATTTAGTACTTCGACTTTTATTATTTTCTATTCTGGTTAGATCAATTTCCAGGATTTTTAGTACTCAGTCTATTATCTATTTAATCATTTATGTTAATATTCTCTTAAATTATCTTATTTTAGATGATTATATTTATATTTGATCAATCTCTGAGAGGTTTTCTCAGAAACGGATTAAAATCTCAAGCAACGCGCCCCTTAATGATCCATACTAAATTTAAAGCTATTTAACTTATTTAACCATATTGTAAATAGTCAAAGTTCATGGAAAAATATTTTTACATTCATTAAAAATACTAGGAAACTTCGGGTCACATTTTAAATTACGGGATCCTCCTAAACCCGACAAGAGCCAAAACGCTCCTAGGATCCTCCTAAAAGCCTAGGCCGGTTACAGCCCCATAAAGGAGCAAGAAGGCACTTTTTTAGCTAGTTGGTTCGATGGTGGTACTAGTCCTTTTGTCTTATATCTTTTCAAATGCACACATTTATTCATTATTTCTCACACGCACTTTGGTTTTGTTTTCTCTTCTCTCCTTGCTCGTCCGATTTTAAACACACACACAAACCCATAATTTTTCCAACTTTGATAAAAAATGTAGAGAATCGTTTAAGCCCCTAGGATCGAAAATAACAAAGTATGTAGATACGCAGCGAAATTAAAATAAAGAACAATGTTATTTTCACAAGGTTATACATTCACATCAAGCCCTAATTCTATTTGATCAGAATAGAACGGTTACCTACCTATAACAGGGATCAAGAACACCTTGACCTTAGGGCTAAGACTATCTCTAGTGGTGAGATCGCCTGGTGTTTCCTGACTACATGATTGAAACACCTTAAACACACATTAGACGTCTAGGATATACATCTAAACAATGTCTAGGGGGGGGGTTTTCTTTTATATATTGAGTTCCCTATAGACTTACAAAGAATATAATCTAATTGATATTAGGACTAACTAAATCTTTTTACCTAATCTTTGATCATTATTTTTAAGAAAGTCTTCTTGAATCAGTCCTCATTTTTTGTAGAGTCAATACTATTGAAATTAGTCCTTTGTGTTTCATTCTTTTGTATCATTTTTTTGTATCATCAAATCAATAAATCCCAACAATCTTCCTCTATTTGATGATGACAAAACTAACAGTAAACTGATTCCAAGATCATCCATTGTAGCTTAATCTTTAGCAATCTTCATCTTCAAATCTGATCTTCCATGATGAAGCAATCTTCAATCTTTCCCTTCAACATCTTGTTCCATGCCATGTCACCACACTTAATAAGTTGCAAATCATATCATATCATCTCTGTAACATCTTCCCCTTTTTGTCATTATCCATTAGGGGACTGTGAACATATGCAACTTTGATCTTTACAACTACAAACCATATATTACACTTCTAATCCAAGCTTTCCAATGTCTCAAATTACCCTCCATGACGCATAATAAGAATAATGAATTTAAGCAGTAGAAACTTAAACTAGCAGTAGTAATAATGACTTAGCAGTAGTAAGAATCAAAACCTTCCCCTTAAGTGGTGCATGTAACATATCCAAATGGTTAAACACTTTATCATATGCTTCCCCTGAAACCAATATGTTAACCATCTCTTGAATCTCTTATTCTGTTGGCTCTTTGTAATGACTACTGATGGAGAAAACTCAGTATTACAAACTTGATGCTGAAGTAGAATAACCCAAACTTGTGTCTTATGTCTTGTACTATCCATGTGACTCCAAACTCATACGTAATTCCTTGAAGTATAAGTAGACCTCAATCTCTTGACAAAATCCTCATCTAAATGAGACATTGAGCACTACAACGTAACTCCTTTAAGTGATAGAAAATGTGCGCATTGAGTACCAAAAGTTTATAGATCACACATTGCTAGATTTGACAAGTCTTCGTCAACATCGATTTTAAGCTCGAACAAGTTATCTTCAAAGTCATCATCTAACAAAACTCGACTTTAAGATATGATAAGAACACTCACTTGTGAAATTCCACTTCAACGTCAAATGAATGATAAAGAATTATCCCCGTAATCACTTCTTACAATTATATCTCAAAAATAGCCTTTTAACTGTTTAAGTGAATCACTCTCATAGTATGTGAACAAAATTCATGCATGTTAATCAACTTCAGTGAAAAATTCAAACTGTATGTTATTCGATATCGAACAATGCTAGCAGTAGTAATTCATTTACCCTGAGCAGTAGTAACTACTTTTACCTTGGCAGTAGTAACTAATAACTTCTATTACCCTAGCAGCAGAAACCAACACTAAGCAACATTAACTACTTTAAACCCAACAGTAGTAACTAACTACTTTAAACTAGCAGTAGTAATTCCCACTAAGCAGTATTAATACTCTTCAAAGCAGAACTTAGCGAGCAACACTAATATTGATATCATGACAAGAATTTATTATGGGAAACAAATATAAACACATCATAGTAGATTCTAATTAAAAACCAATCAGCAAGAAACCTTCTTCCATCGTCATACCATGCTCAAACCAGAATCATACCAAACCAAACAACAGCTTTGTCGTTCTTGTTTTAGTTCCTTTTCTTCTTCTTTGTTATACACAGCTCCAAGAAGAAAGAAAAACACTACCACCTACTTTGTTTATTTCCTTGTCACAAACTGAGATAATTGAAACGTTTCAAGTAAAACCCTTAATGCTAGATCGAACAACAATATCTGATGTATAAAACCAAAACAGCAAAAACTTTTAACATAAACAACCTAGCTTCATAAACTTCAAACCAAACTCTTAATGATGAAACCCTAAGTATATGGTAACTTTGAAAACCCTCTTCTTTAGCGATCGACACTTAGAGTTTATGGATCGGTACTTATAAAAATGGTTGCTATCAAAACCAATCAACAATAAATCTTGTGACTTCAAAACCTTGTCACGACTTGTAGCAGTTTTAACCAAAATCCCTAAAACTTAGGGTTTTGTATGTTTTTTGTTGTTTTAAGAATAGCGAAACAAGCACAAATCAAACAACCATAATAACTCCAATAAGCATGATTAGTAGCAGCAAAAGATATAGGTGAAACCCTATAACAAAGATAACGAAAAAGATAGAGTACTTTTTGGTTTTACCGAATTTGCAGAAAACCCTAAAATCACCGAATTTGACTAGTTTACCGAAAACAAGAAAACCTTGTAGATCCTAGATATCATGAGCCACCAGGCTCCGATACCACTTTTTGATCCCAGTTATAGGATACCTCTTGTTGATCCCACTTCAATAGATCGAATTCCTTAGCTTGTATAAGGTTTAGTTATATTAGGTAAATCTAACACAACTATAATAGAAACTTTGTTTGAATGTATTAAAGATTATGCAGAATCTAATCTTTAATAATAAGAAGAACTATCAATGAAACAGTAATTATATGAACATATAATTCAACAAACAAAAGCTCCAATATTATTAATAATACGAATACTCTCAAAGTATTAGGGTTACAAAGACCTTGAAGCTATGATAATTCTATGAATGACTCGTATCAGTCTTAATCTTTGAGCAGTAGTAACTTATACACCAGCAGCATTAACTGAGCACAAGCAGTAGTAACTAATTAGAATATTTTCTTCAATCTTCACCAGCAGTACTAACTTTACACTAGCAGTACTAACTTTATACTAGCAGTACTAATATATACTAACAGTAGTAACTTTTGTACTAGCAGTAGTAACTTTCACTAGCAGTCTTAACTTTTTGTACTAGCAGCACTAACTACTTATATTTTCTTTAAAGTTCTTCAGCGTCACTAATCAATACTAGCAGTACTAACTGTGTGCTAGCAGTACTAACTACTTAACATATTTTTCATTAAAGTTAATGAACAACACTAACTTTAGCTTAGCAGCAGTATCACAAACTTGAGCAGCAGTAACTCTAAGATCGTCAAGAAGTCTTTTAATCCCAACAATCCTCCCCTGAACTTGATATTCTTCTTTAAAATCTCAAGTTTCTTCATTGAAAGCTTCATTAATCACCAGGAGGATGCTTCCAAACACTTCATTGATTCTTAAGATGTTTTGTGATCAATTTAAGAAGCTAATAACACATTTCATTCCAATGATCAGCTTGCAGCTTCTTGTTTAGCATATCAGTAATTGTTGCAGGTGTAAGCGGGATACTTTTTCTCCACAACATAAAGATATTGCATAGATTGCAACCTCAGGAAATGTACTCCACAGGAATCAAATAGCTTCCAAATCAACACTTTGTTTCCTTATAGATTCCTCTACACCGTATCTTCTACATTAGGTTCAAACATTGTCTTTAGATCACCCCATAGCATTCTTTCATAGCCTTCTTCTGGCCTTGTTGACCCATGCTTAGCTTTTATATTTTTCACAGGTTTCAAATCTTCCCTGCAAAACTTGTCAAGATATGAATAAAGGGCTGAGTACCCTCTTTGACTTCCATCAGCTCTTAAAATTTAAAAGTAGATGATCTTTCCTTTCTTTCAAGGATCTTCCAGTTACAAGGCTTAGAGGCTTTAGTTGCTAAGGAATACATCAATTGCCCTACTTCTCTTCATCAGCAATAATTTTTTCCCCATGAGATCTTTCATCTTAGCTGCTTCTTGATCATCATTCACCTTTTGCTTTTTTACTACTTCTTGCATCAGCTCTTCTCCTGCTCTTTTCTCACTGCCTTCCACTAGTTTTGTTCTAAAATCTTCAAATGTATTTATCCTTTTATAAGCTATGTCAAACAACTTTTGGATAGCATCAAAGCTTTTGTTCTTCAAATTTTGAGGCTTATATCCTTCCATATTTTTCAGGTGTGTACACATTATGCTTCTTTGTTGAGCTTTTGTGTGATTTATTTCTCTTTCTCTTCTGCTCTCTTTGCTTCAAAATGTTTCCTTCTTGTCTCTAAGAGTTGTTGAAACAATTTTGACTTCTCTTCTATAGTCAATTCTTCTTGTTCTTGTGCTTGCAGTTGTTCAGCCAGTTGATAATCAGCATCAATAGTTGCTTGAACATTGTCCCATGATTCAATCAAAGTAATGTTGGATTCTTCTTCTTTTTCTCTTACAAGCCTCTCTTTTTCTTCTAATTCTGCTAGTAATTTAGCTTGTAGTCTTTGAGCAACTTCTTCATCAAGCCTAATTTGTTCTTTCCTCTTTGTAGACTTCACAGGTTCTTCTACCATTATAGCTTTACCCTTGTCCTGTGATTTCTTTAAAGAAATTGTTGTTGTTGTTGATTCACTTGGCTCTTGAAAAACTATTACTCTAACCTTGGGTTTTGAAGTTTTTATTTCCACAAGTGCTTGAGCCAAAGTGATCTCTTCAGTAGTTATTGTTGCAGCAGCAAATAACCTCTTAACAAGATCGTCTCTTGATAACAAGAACCTATTACCATGTAAATCATTTACATCAACATTTCAACATCTGCTTGAACACTTAAACCAGGGTATTATCAGCATCATCATCACATAACACTAATTCTTCATCCCTGTTTGGATGCATCCTTCTCACCTAAACTTTCTTCATCAGATGATACTACCCTAGCCTTTAAACCAATCTTGTACAATCTTTTTATCTTATGAGTTCTTGACCCTCCTTTCTTTTCTAGTCTCTTGACCCTCCTTTTCAAACTTGTAATCTCCTAAGCTTAAGAGGTCTTAGTTTTCTCCAGATTAATAACTTTATTTTGCAAGTTGGTACATAATTCCTTCTTCCTTGAGTTTCAGTCGATCCTCACAAGGCGTGGTGTGTTGAACATCCTACGACCAGTGGATCTTTGGAAGTTTAGATACTACTCTATTCCTGTTTGTGCAATTGTATCCCCTATGGTTTCTTGGCGCCTAGGACCAATACCTGAACTAGTTCCTAGGGAACTTGGTTCATTAAGTGTTGCCTTGGATCAGGTCTTATTGATGTTACCACTGTCCTGCTCTGCTTCTAAGCTAGAAGCAGTAGTGGTAGCCCTTACCAAACTGTCATCCATATCCTTTTGACAAGCGCATCTGCAAAACTTGTTTAGTAGGACCACTTGACTGAGGGTTTCTCAGTGTCCCTTTTCTTATGCTTCCTAGGTTTTTATTTCTTTTGTGGTTGAGATGATAATGGTTGAGTAATGGTGGGTGTGTGATGGGGATCAGTGGGAATTGCTGAACCTTCACCCATTTCTTCTTGATTGTGTACCACCATTGTTAGAAATAAAGGTGTTACTCTTCCTGAAAAACCTTTCCCTACCCTTCATATTTCTAAAGATCTTCTTAGTGTGAGAAGGTGCAATATATATTCTGTTGTGAGTAGGCATCCCTTCAAGTTGTTTATCTAAAAAGACTTGTATAAACCTTAGATACATCAAAAATTTGCCTACATTTTCCAAGTTCTTCACAGTACTTCAAAAATTATATTTGAAAAGTTGAACTTCTGATTTGTAGCTAAATAGATAATTGCAGAAGCCATAGTGCTACTAAACTCATTCCATGCAGTAGTCTTAGAACTTAGGCATTGTAGAATAGTATGAATAAGGAATTTCCATTGTGGGGAAAAGAATGCCTTATAGAAAGTAAGCTTCTGTGAAAGTTTCTCATACCCCATTAGTGTAAGCTGTTCAAAGATGGTAGCATTGGGTAGACAATCAACACCTTTAGCATCTTCTAGTTGAAGATCTCTTCTTACAGTTGATTCAGTATGATTTTGCTTTCTTTTCATCCACTTTGGGCTTGTAGCTGTACTTCACATTGGACTGTTTTCGCTCTAGCAGTTGACCAGAATGTTAAAATGCAAGAAGTTTAATATTGTGGATTGGATTCGTTAATACATATATGATAGGGTGTGATTCTAGAAATCCACAATTTGTTCATAACCAATCACTTTCTTTGGGGTTTAGACAAGAACGCGACCATGTTGTGAGTATCAGCAAACTTTAGATTCGCCATTGTGTTAGGTTTTGATGATGGATGATGAAATTGAGTCGGGGTTTATGATTAGAGAGTATTTGAAAGATTGAAATCGATTAAATGATTGATTGAAACCCTTAATCAAAGTATTCTGAAAGTTCCCTCAACATCATTAACTTCAACTGGCGTAGTAGTAAAGTTATGTAGCCAGCATAACTTTGCCTTAGCAGTAGTAGTAACCAGCGGTAGTATGTTATGCACTAGCAGCATTAACTTTGATCGCAATGTATGTTATGCCTAGCAGCATTAACTTTCATTGACGTTGTAAAGTTATGCCTAGCGCATAATTTTAAATAGCAGTAGTAAAGTAAACCAACAATAGTAAGTTATGCTAGCAGCTTTCAGCACTAGTAAGTTATGCCTAGCAGCATTAACTTTTACTTAGCAGTATTAACTTTGAGTCACCAGCAGTAATCCAATTTCATTCTAAATAGGCTTTTCCATCATCATGTAAACTTTAGGATCACAACAAAACCTTCTTGTCTGTTTTTGATCTTCTCCAATTCTTTTTACGCACAATTCTCTTGTCTATTTTTGCTTCTATTTCAATAATTTTTACTCACAATTTTCTCTATTGTTTTTGCTTTTCTCTCAATTCTTTTTACTCATTAATTATCATCTGGTCCATTTTTGCATTTCTCTCATTTCTTTTTACTCACAATTCTCTTAGTCTGTCTTTTTCTTTCTTCCAATTTCTTTTTATTCCATGAAAACCCATTTTAAGTCATATTAGCCCTTTTTCCATTAGGTAACTCCACCAAAGTCTAAACTTCTTGTAACTTGAATTGTAGAAGCTCTTCCTGGCATAGCCTCTATCCACGCTGCGTCCTTCAATTCATGAATTACATTTTTGGGTTCTTCTTATGATAAAAAGCAAGCAACCAAGCAGTTTTAAGGTCTTTATGGTTTGTGCTTTGTTTAAAGAGTTGTACCAACAATACCCATTTTTTCCTCCAGATTCTTTGGCACATGTTCTTGTTGTGTTGTTGAATGCAAATTCTAACACTTGATTAAGAGGATGATCTTTATGAATTCTTATAGTTGGAATAGGACTGACTGGAATTGTTGTATCTAAATTGTTCATATCAGCATCTGCACCAACATCTTCATCCTCTCCTGAGAAGTCAAATATGCTATAATCTTCCAAAGCAAGCATATTTAGATCATGTGGAAGTTCAATGCTTGTATTTTCACCAACAGCATTAACATTGTTGTGCAGTGAACAGATCTTCCTTCTATTGATCATTACATTTATTTTTATTTCTTGGGACCTTCATCAACCTTCTTTTCATCATCACTTAAAGGTTTGAATCCATCATCTTGAGAACTCTTTGGACCTTGGGAAAATGGTGGATCAGTAATCCATAATGGTAGCAAAATATAGTCTTTAACAGGTTTTGTCTCCTTTCTAGCTTGACCTGCATTATTACTTGCTTTTGTGCTGCCAAAACCATTAAACTGTTTACCTGCCATACCAAATTGGCTTATAATTCATTATTCTTGTTAGTGCAACCATATCAAATAGCCAATCTGGTCAACTGTCTACAACATTAGGTGTATTCTCACTAAACTTAATATGCAAGTTTTCTTACACTATCCTTGTTCTATATTGAATTACTCTAACAAGCTTTTGCTATCAAGGAATTCAACAATGAAACTTTCATCTGCCGTTACCATCAAATTTGCTAGTGAATCTATGAGTATTGAGAATTGTATCATGACACCCAAAGGTTCATAAAACTTATAGTTGGTGTTTCACCAGGATAAAAGTTCTATATGGGGTCTTGTTAGGGCTAACTACGAAATACTCTTTTTTGCACTTAGCAAGCAGGATTAACTGCTTCTGCCTATATAAGTAGTGGCACTTTAGAATCACTAGCATAGTGTCTTTGCAGCCTTAATTAGGTCCTATTGCTCCTTCTCAAACAATCAACTTTTTGTTGAGGAGTTCTAGCTATTACTATACTGTCCATTATCCCTGTTTGCGCATATTAACTGATTCATTTCTCTGTTCTTGAACTTAGTTCCATTGTCACATCTTATCACTTTAACCTTATGATCTACTAGATTTTCTATTCCAGTTATGAAAGACTTAAGAATGCCACTAGTCTCATCCTTAGTAGCTAGAAAGAAAACCATATAAACCTATCTATAATCATCTACGAACAACGAGGCCAATACATTTTCTTCATGAGAACTTTTATTCAAATGTTGGACAAAACATGTCCATATGCATTAACTGTAAAGGAAGACTGATTAATTTCTCTGTTTTAAACTTAACAAGAGATCTGTGCTGCTTTCCTTTTTGACAAGCAACACAGGTTTCATCATTTTTAAAAAGTTTGGAAGGTAAACCACCTCTTAACATGATTTCCTTAACCAATTTTATTCATTGTTTTTAAAAATTTTTTTAAAGTGACCTAGCCTTTTATGCCGTTAGTTTCGATTCATCAGACGTGGCTTTTGCAAAAAAGGCAAGTTAAGACCTCCTTTAGGAATATGTTCTTTAAATCAACACTATACATATTGTTCTTTGAGAGAAACTTAAGTAAAACTGGACTTTCATCAACTACTTAAAGTTTGAGATTAACAATACTTTAGTGTCATTAAAAGAACAACTTTTCTTTTATCACACATTTGTGATACACTAAGAGATTAAACTTTAACTCCTACAAAAAAAAACATTTTTACACAATCTAGATTACCAGTTTTAATGGTATATTTTCATGTGATTTTCCCTCCTTTGTGGTTCCCTCCAAAAGAAACATATCCTCCATCTATTTTCTCATAGTCTGGTAAGATAAGGACATATTCCTTGGTCATGTGCCTTGTGGCATCCACTATCAATCAATCCTTGGTCCCTGTATACTCCATTTGTTGATTATCCCTGCTCATTATGTGAGACAAATTAGTTTATGTGCATCAATATAATCAAACTTTTTTATGGTGATTGATGCACTGTTGTGTTTGGAAACATAGTCTAAAACCTTTCGTCTTTGGTTCTTAACCAAACTAGTTGAGGCCTTAAAACAATAACCTTATTTCCCTTAACCAACATTAACACTACTGCTTTTGGCCTAACAGTATTAACTTTTGGCCTAGTTGTATTAACTTTTTTACCCCTAATCAGTATTAACCCTTTGATTAAAATTATTGTTTTTAAATGATGTGTTTTTATTAATGGGCCTCTTAACAGTTGAATGTGCTGTTTTAGAAAGATATGACATTGGTTTAGCAGCATTTACTATTGTTTTTGAGTGAGTAGTATTAACATGTCTTGCAGCATTAACTGATACTGTTGTTGGCTTAATTTGACTAATAGTATTAATTAATACTTTGCCAGACCTTGTTAGTACTGATTTTGGAACCATGTTCCTTAAGGCATTGGGGTGAGTCTTTTTAGCAAAGTTCTCATGATTCACCCTTTTACCAATTTCCAGCAAGTTGATCAAAACTTCACAGACAAAACAAGCTTGTTAAACATCTAAAATATAATTACTTCCTATTCTATGAGAGCATATTATTCCAGTTTCTTTGATTTCCTCTAGGAGTATGAGTGTTTTGCCTATTTTGCTCAACATGATTAACAGTTTTTCTAGCAGTCTTTTCTTGCTGTTTAGGTTTGACAAACTTTATATTAGCAAAACCAGACTTAACTGTTTTCTTTTCAATCTTTGCATAAGGCACCTCTTCTTCCTTACTATCAGACACCCAATCCTCAATAATTAGAGCACTATTATTCTTCCTAACTGATTTAAGATTTGCTTCACTAGCCTTAGCTTCACTGTTCTCAACTACAGGCTCACGTGTAAACTCTTTTAAACCAGCAAATGACAAGTCAGGTGTTGGAGGCATAAAATTTTTTTTTTCCCTATTATAGGGAGGTGGTAAGCATTATACCCTGAACTTGTCTTGCACTTATCAACTATCTGACTGTCTATTAACTTGCTTAAACTTTTAGATGAGTTTTCAAATTTCTCTACAGTAAGTTGAATTTCATCTTTTTCTTGTTGAGCCTTTTCAAGTTTCTTTCTAAGTTCTGTAATGGCTATTTCTCTTAAATGAATCTCAAGTTTTAAGAGCTTAATATCTTCTTCATAAACAGCCTCATTTTTCTTATAAACTACAAGTCTTTCTTCTACATACTCTAAACCTGTTTTATAAGCTACAACCATTAACTGAGATTTCTTATAATCTTTTAACAGTTTATCATATTGTTCTTTAAGAGTTTTAACATTTTCCAAACAAGATGATGAACAGTTTGAATCAGTAGATACCTCAGAGTTAGAACTTATAGATGAGTAAGCTATGAGTGCATAGTTAGTAGGCCGTTCCTCTGCCTGATCACTCCAATCATAACCACCAAGACCATCACATGACACCAAAGCATGGAAAGTAGTTGTCTCTAAAAAAAAAAACAAAAAAAAATGGCACCCTTCTTCTTGAGCTTGTCCCTGTACTGTGTCTGGGTTTCCTTGAGATTTGCACGCCTGGAAGAATGTCCTCGTTTGTAGCAGTTGTAACACTCACCTTGGGACTTGTAAAACCCAATGGTTCAGTACCATTAAATTATCTTCTTTCCAGTTTTTCTTAAAAACCTTTTTGCTCTCATTGTCATAGACCATCTGACATTTCAAACCATCTTCTAAATTCATCTAGGATGAATTTGTTTAAGTCTCTAATTCACGTTGAGGACTGCTTGGTTGACTTGCCAGGAATGCATAGATCACAACATCACTTAAATTATCAACATTTGTTGAATTGGCAGTGTTAGCTTGAGTGCTGGCAGCAGAAACACCATGAGTAGTATTAACTGCTTCATTAGTGCTACCAGAGTTGTTAGAGGACACAAAAGCCATGTTTTGTGAGTTTGTGCTTGAGCTTGATGTCCCTTTGACTTCTGGTTCATAAACTTTAAGATTGTTGGAGAGATCATCCATGCTTATTGTCTCTACATTAGGCTTATTCCTCCACACAATGGTATGTGTGTTCCATTCTGGTGACAGGCTCCTTAAAAACTTCTAGTTCGCTTCTTCTTGTAAAAGTTGTTTACCCAAAATCTCCAATTGACTGATAAGCTTTTGAAGTTTATCAAAAGTTTGATCAAGAGACTTTAAGCTTGATGCAGTAAAGTTTTCATACTGCTGCTTTAGAAGATTCCTCTGAGTCTTTTTAGTAGCAGCATTACCCCCAAATCTCTTTTCAACTGCTTCCAGCAATGACTTGGCATCCTTGATTGAGTTAAACTTTAATTGATTTTCATTAGGAATACCCATCATCAAAGTGCTTCTGGCCTTCATCTCTAACCTTTTATGTGCCTTCTCTTCAACTATTGTATGAGGTATGATAGTTTTAACACCTTCAACAAGTTTTGTTTTTGGGGCTGAGTTACCATACTCTATGACCTCCTATAGAGCATAGTTAATCATCTGGATGTATTGTTATATTCTCATCCTCAGATCTTAAACTCACCAGGTTTAAGCATGGTAACTTTGGAAGTAAGCCCCCTTTGTGTAGATTTGAATTTCGAAACAATTTTCTTTCTTAAATTCAATTGTAAACACCCTGTAGATCCTAGATCAAGAGCCACCAGGCTCTGATACCACATGTTGTGAATCGTTTAAGCTCCTAGGATCGAAAGTAACAAAGTATGTAGATACGCAGCGAAATTAAAATAAAGAACAATGTTATTTTCACAAGGTTATACATTCACATCAAGCCCTAATTCTATTTGATCAGAATAGAACGGTTACCTACCTATAACAGGGATCAAGAACACCTTGACCTTAGGGCTAAGACGATCTCTAGTGGTGAGATCACCTGGTGTTTCCTGACTACATGATTGAAATACCTTAAACACACATTAGACGTCTAGGATACACATCTAAATAATGTCTAGGGATCTCTTTATATATAGAGTCCATCTAGACTTACAAAGGAGATCTAATTGTATTAGAAAACTAAATCTTTTCCTAATCTTTGATCATTATCTTTTAAGAAAGACTTCTAGAATCCTCCATCTTTTGTAGAATTTAATAATGTCGAATTAGTCCTTTGTGTTTCATTCTTTTGTATCATTCTTTTTGTATCATCAAATCAATAAATCCCAATAAAAAACATGAGAGTTTGAGTGCTTCCGGGTTGATTCCAATAGGCGTGGGTTCATTAAAACAACGTTTGGGTTGTCGATTTAGTGTTTAATCTCATTTTCAAAACCCTCTTTGTAAGTCATCTATTTTTTAAATATTTTTGTACTTTTATTAATGTTATGATGTATAGATAATGGTTGTACGGTCTGTTTGTTAAAAATCAAAAGCTTAAAATTTACAAATAAAAAATAAAAGGGTGTTTGTTTGGTTCGAACATGGGTACAAAAGGGCAAGAAAAGGTTGTGATAGTTGAATAACATTTATATACTATGTAGCTTAATATTTGTCTAGCTTATTTAAAAGCTTTGTATAGCTTATTTGGAGCTTTTTTATATTCGGTCCAAAAAGGAAAACAAAGGAAACATGTTTTTGGTTATTACCTATACTTGTCATATTTTTATAGCATATTATGATAGCTTATTTTGCGAACTAGAATAAATAATAGTTTATTAGTTTATTTAAATAAGCTCTATGATGGCTTTTTGGAGCCTATGAGCTCACGACTTAAAGAAGGAGAGACCAAGAGAATACTTTGGTCATTTACCTCTTTCGCCATACTTTGGTAGCTTACTTTTATAACTTATTTTGACAACTAAAAGTACTGATAGCTTATTCGCGTGTTTTTGAAACTAGCATAGTAGTTTTGGGCTAATAAGACCCACGACCCAATAAGCCATGGCTTATTGTGGACCTTATTGTGGTCTGGCTTATTTTTATGACTTTGGTTATAGCTTATTTTGATATTTAAGAACTTGCGTAGCTTAACGGCTTAATAATAAGCTTTGGATAGATTATTATGGGCTTAAAAGGCCACGGCCCAATAAGCTAAGCCCAAACCATGGCTTAGTCTTGGTTTGTGAGTCTTGGCTTCTTTTATGGACTTCTCGTTGGACTTATTTTTCTAAATAGGCTTACTAATGGGCCTAAAACAAGTTTTGAAACTAGTAAACGATATTTTGGGTCACTAATAGGCCTTAAGGCCCAATAATCTTAAACTAATGAATTTGAAGACTAAAAACGGACTTTCGGTAACTATTTATGCGCGCGCGCACACACACACACACACACACACACACACACACACATATATATATATATATATATATATATATATATATATATATATATATATATATATATATATATATATTTTGAAGTCATTTGAAAGAAATTTATCTAGATTATTAATGCGAATCAGATATGGTAGTTTTTGTCGGTATTGTTTATTTAGAGAAAGTGGTTGAACAATGAGGTTTAAAACATTGGAAAACGTCTTGATAAACGAAGGGTAATGGCAAAATTTCATTAAAAATTTTTATACTTAGATATTTTACAAAAATATTATTTCATTGATATTCCGGACAAAAAGACGAATATAAACAAAATATTTCTCCCTTGTCTCATGTTATTGTCCCATTTCCTTTTTGGGATGTCCCAATTAATTTCATTTGAAAGAAATTCACCTTGATAATTAATGCGAAATGCAGATATGGTCGTTTTGTCGGAATTGATTTATTTAAGATAAAGTGTTTGAAAAATTAGGTTTAAAAACTTTGGAAACGTCTTATAAACGAACGGGTCATGGCAAAATTTCATAAAAATATTATACTTAGAATATTTTACAAAAATATTAATTTCTTAGAAATCCGACAAAAAGACGAAATAAACAAAATATTATTATTTTAATAAACAAACTAAAAGACGAAAATATATTTTATAATTTTATAAATTATAAAACTTCTGTTAATAGTTAAATATAACTAAAACGTGCATTTTTCACAAATTATGCAATTAAACTAGGCAGCTTAAGAGTACCGGATAGATTACCGGAACATATTTATTAATTACTATTATTTAAGTCTAGATATTTTCTCGTCTAATTTTTCCGAAATACTATAAGTATATATATTCTAGCAAACGTACTTTGATATATATTTTCTTCGAGTCTTACTTACCAACCATCACGCAACCAATAACATTAAAAGTGACCATACAACGCACCTTTCAACTACTATGTATCAACCTTAAACATACATTTAGGAAGCCTATATTTAACAATCAGACTTTAACTGGATTAGGTCGTGTCTGGAGGCCGTTGCATACACTTGTTTGATCATATCCTCAGCTACTTATCATTTTACTTAAAGGCGAGTTCTCGTAGCCCAATTTTTAAACTCTTTTCCGTTGGGGGAAAATAATACTCAAAACCTTCTTTTAACTACTTTTAAATTATGTGCAAAAACCTTTTAAATTCTTTTGGACAATGCTATGTGCCTATGTTTGCATGTACGAATGCTATGTGAACACTTTATAAATGCTATGTGAATGCTATGAGAATACTATGAGATCTATTTATGCGAAGTTCCACTGGGAATTTTTGCATTGCACTAGTTTACCGACTATGTAGCTCCATCTGGTAGGCGATAGGTTTAGAGGAATATAAGCGCGCTGGTTAATTTAATATGTTGATTTGGGTTGGGTTACCCGGGTATGATATGTTGATATGTTGATATTTTATTTATTGTTATATGCGTTCTGCTTTCATATTGCACAACTGTCCACTCTTATATTCTAGCACAACAAGTGGGTTTTTTATAAAACCTACGAGCTCACCAATGTAATGTTGACCCTTTCGAGTATCATTTTCAGGTAATGTGAATCATCCATGAAGCCAGGTTTAGAGACTATAGCTGACCTAAGTGTATCCATTTCGGATCTTATCATTTAGAGTTGCATTGAGACTATGTATCAGTTTGTCTATTTGATTTCCGTTAGACTTGTATCCCTCCGGATGTGAGGTGTTGATTGTAATAAATTTCAGACTATGTGATGTGGTTCAACCTTTTTTCACACAAGTTCCATACCTATTGTCGGAGGATGTTGTAACACTTGTTTAATGCATGATAGTTTTCTCTATATTGACGCTTTGTGTTATGACGATCAATCCTCCGTCACGCTTCGTGTTTCCGCCGTTGTCGGGGTGTGACAATGCTAAATGCTTATTCGAAGAGCATTGAGAAACTAGCGTTTTTATAATTTTATAAATGCTAATTGCTTCCTTTTAAACATGTTTTGTAATATTAATACTAAATGCTTTATGCTAATTGCTCAAAAATGTTCTCAAAAATATCACTAGCGATTTACTCTTTAAAAAATATTACTTTATTCGTTGAAAAATTAGTCTATTTTGGCGTGTCTTGAAATAAGTGTGTACTTTCAAGTTTTAGCCAATTAAAAATATTTTTGAAGGTTAGAATAACATGTTATTGGTTTGCAATATAATGGTCTCACTTGTTTTAAACGAGGTATTAGGCGGCCGCGCATTGCTACGAATAACTTAATAAACATGCAAAACATGGATTTTATACAAAACTAAATGCAATATATGCAGATGAAGTTTACTTAATATAGTGAACACAAAAATTAGTGCAATCGATAATCTATAATCTAAAGACTAAAAGATCATAACCATATTTAAAGTGGAAATTCAGGAATCGATTCTTGATTAAATGGTAAATGTACATTGTCGTAATCATACGATTCCAAACAGCCTTCATCATAATCTTCATCTTCAAATATTTTATAGCCACCGCATTTCCATTTTTTTTCTAATTTTTGCTGCGTTGCAACTTTTTTCCACTCCTCCTCAACACGTTTTCTACTGGCAACTTTCACATGTCTTTTTTCCCATCCTTTCTTTCTTATCCATCTTTCTATAATTTCATATACGACATGTAATCATAATATCAAGGCTCATCTGCGTGACCATTTCCTTGAACATTTGTATCTCCTATATGTAATAACAGAAACACAATAATCATATATTACAGATCAATAAGCCCAATGATTGTAAATACCAGGAAAACGGTATCAATTGAACATGGCCGTCAAATTAATAAATTCCAATGGGCAACATTCAAACCATCTCTTCATAGCCTGACATGTTATCCAAATACCATGGAACCAACAACCATAAACACATATTAGCATTTAATATACATGACAAAGTTTAAACAAACAACATGTATATTAAACACGACCACATATCATATCCTAAGAATCATATTATCACACCTCGCTTGAAGCAAAAACACGAGAATGTAACGAAAACTTGATATCAGGAACACAAGGCTTTCAATAGAGAAAGTTAATGGTACAAATTGTTCAAATACATTACATAGTACAGTTTCATCTACAACTAGTACATATTCAAGATTTACTTAAATAGTTCACACATAAAGTTATAGCAAAAAATCTTTAATAGTACTCTTATTCTTGTTTATGTTCTTGATAGATTCACTTAGTTTCTGAAATACATGTTAAAAGGTGTCAACTAAAAATAGTTAGCGAGTTCGTAGGTTTATGAATCGATCAAATAATTAATATAGCAACGTTTACTTTACTTTGCAACATAGTAATAAATGCAATCTACATGAGTCCACAACCGAACATATTGACTTCGCCTATATGGCCCTTGCTAATGTCTCATTGTATAACATTAGTTCTTGATGGTAAACAAACATTCACTTAACATGCAGTTATGGCAAGGCGCGACCCGACCATGAATGGGAGTTTGTCAAACTCCCATAGTACTATCTATATTTACCAGTAGCTCAATCTATGAGTTAATCGGTTGTGTAGAGGTGGCCTGTGTACAATGATCTTGTCTCATGCAATCTACATTGTGTGTCATGCATAAAGTAAATAGTAAACAAGTTTCGTAATTAAGTAAGTAGTTCAAGCATGTATTTCTCCGAAAGAGTAAAACGAAAAAACAAGGCTACGAAGACTCACCTTAGCAAGCAAGGTTCACAGAATCAATGAGAAAACAAGGCAATTCTCAAAGTATCGATCGCCCTAACCATATCCTAAATTATTTAAAACACCTTAAGGACCAATGATATGTTTTACATGGATATAAATGTTGAGAAGTTAAATCACCTATAGAAACTAATCAAACTTGCCAAATAAGTTAACCTTTATGAAAAAAATATAGTTATTCCTCGACAAATATGTGCGTATTATTTTGTTTATTAATAAGTTTTTATTGGGTGAAATAACAAAATATGGAATGAAACCAAAGACATGCGATTTGTATGATACTTTACATAAAACAAGCAAGTCTAGAATGAAAGAGACGTTACATATATACTTGTTAATACTTTGTCATGATTCCCATGTTGACGATACGGTTCGTATGCCTTCTTGTAACATAGGACACCACTTTGAACCATGCCAGGTGAGTCTTTTTTTAGAATGGCAAGTTAGTTGTTAGTGATTCGAGCTCACAATGACATCTAATTGGGCAGTATGCAAGAATCAAACCTTCTCCTTACAGGATAAACCCCACTCCTTTTTCGCTCCTTAAGGAAAACCCCTACGACGAGGCTCGAACCCGAGACCTCTCGCATGTGGTAACAACCTTCCCAAGGTTACCCTTAGTGACCATCTGAGCTGGCCCAGATGGATACCATGCCAGGTGAGTCTAAATATGATCATATGACTGATGTGTCGTTGTGTGTGGTTTATTTAAGATGATTCAAGAGCGGTCGAACTTTATATAAGAAAACTATATTAACCATTATTAATCCGATTAGAACGTTGGTTTGTTTATTAAGTGCAATGATTTCTTCTCTCGAGGTGGCATATCATTCTTAAGACTTAGGCGTTACATCATCCTAAGACCTAGACACATTAATTCTGTCACAATTAAAGCATCCGACATATAGCATCCTTATTTGCGGGATTTTAATCTATCCTTAGGGATTAAAGCAATGGCGGCCCCCCCCCCCCCACCCCCGGGGCCCCCCCCCCACCCCCCCCCCCCCCGGCTGATCTTGTTAAACCCTAGCTCATAGAGACTTTACCCACTTACTGCTTAAGGGCAATCTATACACTAGTAGTCCACTTGTCCAACTATCTAATAGAATCAGAACGTTACTTGTTGAATTATCTAGGTCACCTGCTAGTCAACACGATCAATAAACATTCGGCAATATCCACATTATACTAGTGAGACTGAAGGTATCATAGACACAGACTTGGAAGGACAATACTTGTGTAACTATTATTCTAGATGTATAAATTACTATATGGAGAGCTATCCCGGACTCTAGATCTGCTTGGTCCACTTCACTAGATCCAGTTGAATGATAGGTCGCATACAAAAGCACGTAAATAAGTATAAATTGATAAACATAAACAAGCACTCAACGATAAATTAAGAAATCGATATAAACAAATGCCAAACATTCAGATCTTCATAATAATGGCTAATACCCGAAGGTATTAGCTTTCAAACTTCATAATAAATACAAGAGCAATTATTTAGCCAAGGAAAAACTAACCGAGTTAATAATTGATACAAAAAACTGAATGATTACTAAAGTATATGGAATTACACGATGTCTTCTATGGAATTGAATACGTTGCTCGACCTCTTCTGTTCTTTTTCTCCTCTGAAAATCGACTTTTGTGGTTTAGGTATCGAGAATATGATTTAGCACACTTAAAACTCGCTTTTGAGTTTTCTATTTATAAGGTCTGGAAGTCGGTTGAATACGGCATATCCATGAATTGAATACGTCGTATTGGGAATTTCTTGGAGTAGGGACCACGTTTGATATCTTCCAGAATATTATATTGATTCCATATCTTGAATACAGCGTATTGAGTCCTCTGGATACGGCATATTGATCTTTATTCTTCTATGGTCTTTGGTGAGTGCAGGCACGGATACAGCGAAACTCCTTGAAGATACGGTTAATGTTTTAGAATAGTAATCTTCAAAATATCTTCATTTAAGCTCCAAAATGCGCGCCTTTTGCTATCTTTCACCAATTACTCCATAATTACTGCAATTCTCAAATATAAACGATTAAGTAACAATTCTTTGCAATAACTATACAAAATGGGTTAATATCATGGGATAAATGATGCTATAAAATAGACGTTATTTGATGTCATCAAATATCCCCCCACTTGAATCCTACTTGTCCTCAAGTAGCCTTTAGAAGTTTACAAAAATGTATCCCTAAGGATATTTTTCGTTAAAGCATTTATTTGATCTATTACAAGTACACAACCAAACACCTCACAAAATAGGAAGATGAAAACACTCAAATCACTCAACTAATCTATGTGGTAACATGTAACTAATTCGCTCAATTAATCGGTCGTGACGAGTATTCTATCATAAGCTTGGCAAGGATACACATCTCCACCACTAAAGCCAAGGAGTAACAAGTTTATAAAGGTAAATATGGGTTTTTTGTATGGAAAGGCGTACGGTTGATCATTCTACAATCTTTCACCAGAAGTACCACTCCAACAAGGCAGCTGAAGCACACATACACACCCGAATCGCCGAGATAGACATAAGTGTTCGATCACATCCCCATTTGAATTTAACCAACGCTTAGGATGAATAATGATATAGGGTAGGAACCTTCTAACTTTCACCAAAAGTCGTAAACCAACAAGGTATGAGACATGCATACATGGCCGTAACGACGGAATAGACATGCATGTTCGTATGAATCCTCATTCGCGTAAAACCAGTGGCTAATCATCAGGTGAGAGGGAAGTAAATTGTTTTTAAATAAAAATCAAGAAACAAATAGATTAAGACTTAAGATACAAGTTGCTAGACACTTATTTCCCCGACCATTATCATGACAAAGACACTACTATTTACAACGTCTTAATCATAGATCAAAAACAACAACCTAAGTTGGCGTTCCCGTAACGATCAACTTCCCAATCATCCCAAAACTTTACATACTCTACAAGGTAAGTGGCGATATCTTCCACTTTGTACAATACTCTACATCGTTGATTTTCTTGACGTATCAACGAATAATCGATCCTTCGTATAATTCCTTCGGTAATGCTTTTTTACGAAACGATTATCTTCAAACTTTTTTTTTTCTTTTTGCAATTTCTCTTTTTTTAAACAAATATACTTCAAATCTCGGTGTAGTTTCACTATCTTCACGATCATAATAATTCCGGATAATTCCTTCGGTAATTTCTTCGTTCTTCGGATTCACCATTAATTGTGTCGGTAGTAAAATCACATGAGCTTTGACTACTAATATACATTCCCATTTGCAATGTGCAAATTTCTAACCGCACCAAAGATAGAAAATGACACAAGACTCGAGAAATACAAACTTTACACTTTAAGCAACTAGCAACTGTAAATTAAACTTAATCTAACATGGTAGGTTAAGGTGTAAGGGTGTAACAAAACAAATAGTTGGTGTAAATTCCTAAAGGATTGGCTCTACAGGTTGTTCTAGTGGATCATCACTCTAAAGATGAGAGTGGAAAAGGGTTTTAACGGGAGGTTAACTAACCGGTGTAGTTAGTTAATAAACAACATGTATAGGCGATTTGGTTGTAATCCTAAGATTTACCAATTTAAACAAGTTACTCCAATTAAATCCATAATACTCATTATTGTGGTCTCGAATAGATATACCAAGCCAAGTTCTAAAGTCTACAACATCACCGGCACACTCATATTTTATGGAATTTGGGTAAACATTTGGAAACGGAAAGGTTAAATCCTCACAATATCTATCAAGGGTTATTGTGTGCGGGTTATGTAACATGTAATTTCACAAAAGTATGCTTGATTTTTTTTTAAATTTGAGCATAATTTAAGCATTTTAATGTGAAAAATAGGACAAGTAAACATTCTAATTTCATCCCCCCACTTGAATTATACAACGTCCTCGTTGTATATTTAAAACATTAAATACGGGAATTTAAAAGAATTAGAATGAGAAACTCCCTTGATATTTGCTCGGTAGATTCTCCATGTTGCGTTTATGAGCAAGAATACGTGTTGAACAGCCGTCTCGATGTTTCAAGACTCCAACACTTCAAGATTTCCAGATTTGTAAATTCTCCACCAATATTCGTCGATATTTCTTTCACGAGGTCCTGTGTAAAATATAGGAAAAACAGATGCATTCCTATCTTGGTACCTACAGTTAATTTAAACTAAACTAAACAAACTAATTATGGGTCAGACTGTGGATACGGCGTATCAATTGAATAAATAAGGCGTATTCGCAGAACTGACAATAATGTTTTTAAAGTGCGTGAAAAATAAAGACTGATAACGTCCAGATAATTAATACGCCGTATGGTATGGGGCGGATACGCCGTATTGAAGTCTGGGAAGACAAACTCGATAACAAAATTTAAATAACATTCCGGGTTGTCTCCCGGGAAGCACTTTTGTTTACAGCGAAGTCTTTAAGTTAGACTTTTCTTCAGCTTCCTTTCATGTTGCTCTAGTCACCATCCATCCTTCGTCCATAATCCGAAAGATTTCTTGGTAGGCTTGGCACGCATCTCTTCTTGTCATAGTAAGATCGTCGTATTCGTCTTCTTTTACAGCAACATACTCTTCATCATTATTGAACGAATATTTGATCATCATATATTTCCTTATGTTGCATACCGGCGGCTCATGAACTTTACATGATTCATTACTCTCATTATCTTCATGATTAATTTCATAAGCATCATCATAGTTAGTATATACGTTCCATCGTCTCCTTTGTTCGTAACATGACTCATCATCATCATCGTTGATAAATCCATCCATGATAGCTTTGTTTCTTAAAGCTTCTTCTTTAAGTTCACAATCTTCCAAAGCTTTGTACCACTCGAAATCCTGATAATGGAGTTGGTTTCCAATAATGTAAGTTCCAGGTAAGTTTCCTCCATTACAGTATCCATCATTAATCCAATTACATGTTGGCCATTCCGAACATCCAGTTTTATAGTTGAAAGGCTTGCAAGTATGTTTGACTGGTTTCGGTTCTGTCCAAACTCCAGCGCCAGTCCATGGTTTCTCATCAACCCATGGTATATCTTTGTTCCATTCGTAGATCCAGCTGTCTTTGTAATCTTCATAGGTCTTAAACCTCATAATATCCATTGTAAGTAAGTCCGGATCTACTTTGAGAAGATAATTAAATTCGTTGAATGCTGAACAGAGAGGTGTCTCGTAGTCAAATATATTAGTGTCGATCCTAAAGACTTCAACAATTTCATCTTCATCATCAGAAGATTCCTCATCAGTGAGCTCTACTTCATCATCTCCTCTGATCCAGTAAATCCATAATGCTTTCATAGTACATTGATTCATTGTCTTGTAATTGAAATTTTTTGACCCCAACCATTCAATAAATGTTACATCAGACGGATCATACCCCATATTATTATCAGCTTCATCTTCTGAATCATCATCCATTTTCGAGTTATATTGGATGTTAGCAACTTTAACTTCATATGTGAATAAATCATTATCCATTCAGCTTAATTGACTACTTCCATATTGAAAATTTCAAGTGGTGTATCGCAATTGAGCGAAACATCTTCGACCTTAACGCCCCTAATTTTCTCAAACTCTCCTTTGATAACCTTAGTCATTCTTACTGAAAAATACCCAGAAAATTATTAGTAGAACCAGCTGAGAAAGGTATTAAAAAAAATTTGGGCTTAAAATTCGAGAATGGAAAAGAATTCTATCAGATGATCGATACGCCGTATCCAATGGAAGTGGATACGCCGTATTAATCTGTTGAGATAAATACGTTGTATTGGACAGAGAACTGGATATGCCGTATCTGATGGAAGTGGATACGTCGTATTCAATTGTCGACCAGAACAGTGTATTTAAGAAAGACAATTAAATATGCAAACAATTAAACATAAATATACAAGCAAACAATTAAAGGCAAATATACAAATAATACATAATATACAAGAATATACACTAATATAAATTACACTAATCCTAAGGGTTAGATCTAATCTAATGTTAAAAACCAAAATATCAAAATAAAAATCAAGATTAATTTTTACTCCCCTGCAGCGGCGCCAAAAACTTGATGTGTTGTAGTGTGTGGTTGATTTAAGATGATTCAAGTTTTAAATTTATATTTTGCCGACTAAACCAAAAACAACACTTTAACGGGCAGTGTACCCGATCAGTAGTAGTTTCGTGGTAAGTAAGGTGTCGAACACTTGAAGCGAGGTTAAATCTATCAATTTAATTAATATCTTGGTTGTCTAATCTATGTTAATTCTACTCTAATCTAAACCTATGTTAAACCTATGTCAGTCTAAATCCTAATTCTAATGGGAAAAGGGGGGTTTTCAGCCTGAGAGACTGGCACGGTTTGGTTGGTGACTACAATCAATTCAAGAAACTGTTAACCACGCAAGCTAATAGACAAAAGATA
>BQNB010053593.1:0-39937 GCA_026074375.1 Tanacetum coccineum
TGTAGATAACCAAGCTCCTCACAAAATATGGAAATAAAAACACTCAGATCACTCAACTAATCTAGGGTGCAACATTTAAGTAGTACGCTCAATTGCTTGGTTGTGATTAGTTTCGTATCATAAGCTTGGCAAGGATACACATATCCACAGCTAAAGCTAAGGAAGAACAAGTCAAAAGCTAAATTAGGTATTTATTAGTAGGTTAGGGTTTAATCATTCCTTTTAGGAGAAAGAATGATATAGGGTATGGAGCTTCTGACTTTCACTAGAGGTCATCGTCAAACAAGGCAGCTGAGAGATGAATACATAGCCGTATCGACGGAATAGGCATCCACGCTTATACACATCCTCATTCGAGTAGATCCTAAGGTTAGTTATTAGGAAAGGGAAGTAAAATAGTTGTTACATAAAATGCACAAAACAAATAGATTAAGCCAACAAATAAGGTGCAGTTATTGGTAACTTTCCCTCGACCGTTCCATGACAAAGACTTGAACACATAGACAGACGCCTCTTGAACACATAGACAGACGCCTCGATCACAGAAATGATAAAGACAACCAAAGTTGACGTTCCCATAATGGTCAACTTCCCTTACATCTCGCTCTTTACATACTTTTACATAAGTGGTGATATCGGCTTCTTTTTATAAAACTTTACATCGTTGATTTTTATAACGTGTCAACGAATAATCGATCCTTCTAAGTGATTCCTTTGGTATAAACTTCTTTTGAACCGACTATATTTCTTCCTCATTTTTTTTCAACAATACATAATAATCCTCGGTTTGATTCCACCATCTTCACTATCATAATTCATTCGGATAATCTTTTTCTTATAGTGCTTTTTTCTTCAGACATAATTCATAATTGCAAAAGTAGCGAAACTTACGAGCTACATAATTTTCCCATTGCATTGTGCAATTTCCCGACCATTACAGAGATAGAAAAGTTTTACTTTGACACAAGAAATACAAAACTTTACACGAAAGCAACTAGCAACATAAAGAAATAGGCTTAATCTACACGGTAGGCTAAGGTGCAAAGGTGTAACGAAACATATAATATGGTGTACAAAAAGAAAGGAATGGCTCAACAGGTTGTTCTAAAGTATTTTACTCTAAAAATGAGAGTAATTAAGGGTTACACGGGCCATTAAAGTTGGTTATTTTTACGACATGTAGGCTATTTGGTTTAATCCTAGAAATTTATCAGTTGAACATGTTCTTCCATCTAAATACATAGTACTAATCATGGCGGTCTCGAGTGATATACCAGGCCAAGTTCTAAAGTCCACTACATCACCGGCACACTCATAAATTTGTAGAATTTAGTAGATAGTTGGAAACGGAATAGGCTTAATTCTCACAATATGTATCAAGGGTTATAGTGCGCTAGGTAATGTAACTAGTGATTTTTACAAAAGTCATGCTGAATTGTTTTTTAAATTTTTGACCATTTTTAAGCACTTTGCATGTTACTTTGTAAAAAGGAAGACAAGTACGTTCTAATTCTCCATCCCCCCACTTAAATTATACAACGTCCTCGTTGTATAGATAAAATAATTAAATAATAAGGGAAAATAGAATTAGAACGGAAAACTCTCTGATGTTTTGCTCGTGATAATTCTCCATGATGAGTTCTTGAGCAAAAAGTATGTTGACTAGGGCTTCAGAATGCCCGGATGAGTTCAACACAAGTCTTTTTCAGCATATACCATATCATAGTTTTAGCAAGGTCCTGTATAAGAGATTAGAAGACAAGTGCAAATTCTATCTCGCTACAATGGTACAAGAAAACAATTAAACACACAACTGTACAGGGATCAATACGCTGTATCCCAAACACTAGGATACGTCGTATTGTTCCTGTAGAAAAAATTAAATTACTAGAAATTAAATAATTAAGTTTTAAAACTGATAACGTCTAGACATACATATGCCGTATCCATAGGGGTTCGATACGCCGTATGCAATGTCTGGGAAGACAGAATCGTGCAGAAAATTAAAATTCAAACAATTAAAATGACCGGGTTGTCTTCCGAAGCACTTTTGTTTCAGCCGGTCTTTTAGTTTGACCTTTTTCCTTCTTCTCTTTCATTCATCCTCCATACGTGTCACCGTCCACCCTTCTCCTTGTTTACAAAAAATTTCTTGGTAGATGTGAGATAGACTATATTTGCTTCTTTACCAAGTATAGTATCCACGATTTTTTATAGCGACAAAATTTTCATTTGGTCCTAACGAATACTTTATAACTTCAAACATTTTGGTTTTTCATATCCTCTCTTCATCACTCTTATTGTTTAGGTGTGGAAATTTTCCTAATTCGCTTCCGTTCTCGTCCCGCTTTTCATGGTTGCTTCCATCCCCTTTGTAGAGAGTATCCAAAATTGGTTTGTCAGTCTGGTTAGGATGGGTTCTATATTCATGCTCCTCCCATTCTTCATTACTCGATACATCATCCATTAGTCCTTCCTCATTTCCCACTTTCATCCAGGTATACAATAGTCCACGTTTAGTTGTTTCATCTACTTTTTTGTGATCTTTGAACTTTGAGTTCATCCAAGGTATGAATTCAAGTGGGTCACGCTCTTCTTCATCATCGTCGCACATCTTATCGTAATTGCTAGCACATGATAAGGGATAAAATTTCTTGAAAAACTTCTTCACTAACTCTTCCCAGGTGGAAATGTTCCCATTCTCCTCGTTCATCCACCATTCTTTTTCCCCCTTTGAAAGTGAGAGAGGGAAGGCTTTCATGCGGAGTTGAAAAGGGTCCACATCGGTTATTTTGACCAAATCTAGTATTTCGAGAACTTTGCTGATATGCCCGATTACATCTTCTTCACTCCTTCCGCTGAAAGTATTATTTTGTAGTTCAGTTAATAACTCCTTACTGAATTCAATTTTTAAGTTGCTTTCGTCCCTTGGTTCAACAGGATTTTGTTCTTGAGCTTTATTAGAAATAGGTTTAGCCTTTGTTCGTCAAACGGTTTCCTGAAATTAAGCACAAATGATCAGTAGGATGTGCCCTTGGAGAAGGGAACACACAAAACAAGAAATCGAAAACGAAAATTATTACTGTTGTTGTATTAGATGACAGATACGCTGTATTTAATTAATTTGGATACGCCGTATAGGTCTATTGAATATTAGTACACCGTATAGGATTTACTAAATATGCCGTATTGTTGGAGAACAGATACGCCGTTTAGACAGTAAAACTCAATACGTTGTCCTGATCAAAAGGTTTGATACGTCGTATCCAACTGGTGGATATAGCGTATCAGATGATTAGTCAGAATAGAATACTATTTTAAAAGAATTAAATGCAGTAATTTAAACAAACAATGTAAACACACAATGCGAATAAATAAAAACATAATTTAAATGATTAGATTACACTAAACTAATTAATTAATTGTTAGAAATACTGATAAGAATAAGGTTTAATTATTTCACTCCCTGACAGCGGCGCCAAAAACCTGATGTGCTGTCGTGTAGGGTCAATTATTTGATTATCAAGTTTTACATTTATATTTAGCCGACAAACCTAAAATAACACTTTAACGAGCAGTGTACCCGTTCAAGATGGAGTTCGCGGTAAGTAGGGTGTCGAACACTAAGAGTAGAAATTTAATCCTATATTCTATCAGTACTTTAATTAGTCTTTTTATTGGTTAAACATATGCTATGTACGCTGTCTAATGAAATGGGGGGTTCAGCTTGAGAGACTGGCACAAGTTTGGTGATGACAAATATCAATTCAATACACAATAAACACAAAAGATGAAGATTAGCAGATAGAAAAGCGGTACAATCCAAATGATAGAAAACTGTATTGGCCGTATTAAATCCAGTTCCATGTTGGTTTATTTGTTTTAGTGCAATGATTTACTTATCTCGAAGCGGCATATCATTCTTAAGACTTAAGCGAGACATCATCCTAAGACCTAGACACAATTAATCCTGTCACAATTAATGCATCCGCATAAAGCATCCTTTAGTTTAATTATAATCTATCTTAAAGAATTAAAGCAGTGGTGATCCTGTTAAAACTCTATCCCAACGGGACTTTACCCACTTATTGTTTGACAGTGTTTTATATACTGGTAGTCCACCATTCCAATCTTTATGAGTTAATTAAGAGCATGATTGCTAAAACATAAACGGGTCACCTACCGGTACAACTAAGCTCATAATCAAAAGACAAAGACAGAACGTTATTTGTGATCCTATTGGTCCAGTAATATAAGACACGATATGGAGAGCTATCCTGGCATCTAGATTACTTGGTCCGTATCACTAGATCTAGTTGAATGATAGGTCGCATATTCAAACACATAAACAAGTATGAGGAGATAAACATAATTAAACAATCAACAATAATTAAGAAATCGATTTTAAAACAAACCAAGCATTGGACTTTCATTAAGATGGCTAATACCCGGGGGTATTAGCTCACAACCATTGTGATTATACAAGCGTAATCAAATAATTGAAATCGAACGATTAAGAGAGTAAAATTACATGATGTCTTCTATGGATTCGTGATCAATGCTTGACCTTGGTGGGCTGATCTTTCTTCAAAATTCGTTCTTTAGTGTGTATGGTTTAAGGAATATGATATTGCACAATGAAAACTTTTATTTTGGTCTTCTATTTATTGTGCTGGAAAAAATTATCGATACGTCGTTAATTCCAGATAGGTTGTTCGATAAGAGTATTGGGCTGGATTCTTAGAGTGCGTTGCAAATTCGTAAAAAATCTTTGATATCATTCCCAATTTACTTGATTTACTGTATCTTTGAATAGTTATCTTTATGGATACGGCGTATGAAGATATTATGGATACACCGTATTGGGAATTAGTCAAACGCGTTTTTTTGTAAAATCCTGGCGCTGATACGCCGTATCTTCTTAGTTGGATACGGCGTATTGGTGAGTTTTCAAAAATCTTTAAATGTCTTCGTTTTAGCTCCAATTTATGCGCCTTTTAGCTTGTCTTCACAAAACACTCCTGAATTACTGCATTTATCAATCTTAAAGCAATTAAGTACCAAATAATGCAATAATTATATAAAAGAGGCAAAATAGATGGGATAAATAATATAATAAAGTGACGTTATTTGATGTCATAAAAGACCCTAAATACGAATTTTATGTATGCAATTTTTATACCGAAGACTGAGAAGAAGACATTAACCACCAGGTTTGACTTTTAGAAGAAAAGATAAGCTATGAGGGTCTTGCAACGCCCTTCAATCCATAGGAAAACCCTTGAAAATTATTATATTATAAATACGCGTTCGGTTTTTGGTATCATTCATTAACTTGGTTAGGTTACCTTAATCGTTCGTCTATGACATTTGTATTCGTTACAATGATTATTGGCTAATACCTTTAGGTATTAGCCATGGTTATGATAATTTAACATTTGGTTTATATTTATCTCAATTGGATCTTATAAGTTGTGTGTTGTTTTATGTTTATCAATTTATACTCGTTTATATGCTTAAGCATGCGACCTATCATTCAACTGGGTCTAGAAAATGGACCAAGTGGACTTGATGTCGGGATAGCTATCCATATTGCAATTTATATATCTAGAATAATGGGATCACAAATATTGACCTGTCTTTGCCTCTGGTTTAGTGAACAAGTTGGACTAGCATGTGACCAAGGATCAACAAATAATGTTCTGATTTCGTGGGTAAAGATATGGACAGTGGACTACTAGTATATAAAGAGTCGTTAAGCAGTAAGTTAGTAAAGTCTCGATGAGCTAGGATTTAATAAGATCACCATTATTGTTTTCTAAGATAGATTATAATCAACCATGATTGCTTTATGTAGACCTGGTTAATTGTGACAGAATTGCCATGTCTAGGTTTTAGGAAGAAGTACCGCCTAAATCTAGGAATGATATATCAACAAGGAGATAAGACAATCATTGCACTTATAAACTAAAACCTGCATTTTATTAGATTAAATATGGTTAATACGTTTTCCTTACAATAGGCTTGACCGTTTCTCTATCTTCTAAATATCAGCTTGTATGTGTTAATCGCCTAATCTCAGTCTACGTAAACCCAAACTCGTGCCAGACTCTCAGGCTAAAATGCCTTTTTTACCATTAGTTTAGGTTTAACTCAGGCATAACTTAGAATAATTTAGGATTAACTTAGATAATTTAAATACTGATAGATTTAGGAATTAACATTCTCGCTCTTAGTGATCGACACCCAACTTACCAACAAAACTACAACTGATCAGGTACACTACCCGTTAGTGTTGTTTTAGGTATAGTCGGCAAAATATAAATAGTAAAACTTGATAATAAATAACACCTACTCACAATGACACATCAAGTTTTTGGCGCCGCTGCCGGGGAGTTGAATTGTTTAATTCTTGTTTAGATTTAGCATAATTTAGATTACCTTAAATTTCATATTCTTAGTTTCTACTTATACTTCAAGGAACTGCGTTGTAGTATTCAATATAAGTTTGGAGTCACGTGGATAGTACAAGACATAAGACACAAGTTTAGGTTATTTTACTTCAGCATCATGTTTGTAATGCTGAGTTTTCTCCATCAGTATTCATTACAGAGAGTCGATAGAATACGAGGTTGGAAATGAATTAGTCAGAGGAGAAACAAATAAAGGTTTTTAATCGGCAATTGATTCTCACATGATATTTTCAAGATTAATTGATTTTATGATACTTCACACATGGTCAAATTATCGAATATTCGGCCTTACACAGGTTATGATTATGTTTGATGGTCATCAAATATTACTTAGGTGTAGAGTGCGTCCTTGGTCTTATGCTTTTTCAACTTTCTTTGGCCATTTTCTCTTTCGGTTGAATATTTTGATAGATTGAAACAATCAAGGGGAAGAAATGTGTACATTTAGGACTTAGTTGACTTTGATTCACACAAAATCACACAACATCTGGGACTTAATTGACTTTGGTGTTATATTTTTGACCTCTATGGGTTGTTTTATGTGAAGTAACGTAAGAACATCTTGTTGATTTCTTCCATCTTCCCCTGAACAAATTTGCTGCTTATCCACATTGAAGAAGTCAAATTTGCTGCTAAGTATGGTTAACTTCATCTCTACAAATTTGAATGGGTGCTTAAATGGCGAAAGTTAGAAGATATGCTACTAACATCAAAGTTTCAAATTTGGTTCAAGTGGTTGTTTGTTTTGGGGGAAGCTGATTCCAAAACTTTGACAAAAGGAAGTAGATGAACTACTTGAAGACATGTAGTATGAACTGGGGGAAGTCTACTCAGTTTATACAGATTACATCGTATCTCCTACAAGTGGGGAAAATATCAAAGATGAAGTACGTGTTGAAGACAAAGCAAACTACATATATCTTCAGCTATGGAAGGACTTTAGAATGCTTTTATTTATATTTGTACGTGTAGGATACATTGTAAGTAATCTCGTATGCTACCACATTGGGGGAAGATTGTTAGGAATGAAAAATGTGGTGTCATTATGGGAATTACACTAGTTTTATATAGTAATTACAACACAAGGCTAGAAGTGTTAAACAAAGAAATATTAGAAAATTCACTTGTGTTAGCTATAAATAACCCTCTAATCACATAGAGGAAGAAGCTCCATTTTGTAATTCCATTATCATTTTCTCATTTAAATAAAACCTTAACAATAAGGGGAAAAGTTAATCTCTCTACATATGGCATATTCATACTTTGAGCATCTCTGACCCCCTGAGAGATTAGTGGATCATAAACAAATAAAAAACAAACAGAACCTCTTCCAACCATATCTAGGCTTTCTCGAGATTTTTATGCCCCTGAGGTCTAAGATAATTATATACATGTATTTGTGCTTTTCTTGTATGCAGACAGCAGGTACCCATGAGTATAAGGCCGGATCCTCAAGCCGCCTAAAAGGCACCGTAAAACTAAAATCGAGGAGGAGGCTATGTTAGGGTGTGTTTATCACAAAAATTTACTATAGACGAGATGTAATAGGGATTCAAAAAGGAGGTATAACATTGTTCTTGCTAGGTTACTTCCGAAGCAAGTGTATACACCTCGTATCGTTGATTGGACCATTTTGAATTCAATGGGTTGTGCTAAGACTATTGAGGAGATGCTGGAGATTAAGGTGATTGAAATGGGAGGAAATGAGAAAGTGTTTAGTTTTGAGGCTTGGAGACGTGCGTTTGATATTAGGGAGTCGATTATACCGAATTATGTTTATGAATTCTTTTTCTACATTGAGTTTGATAAGGAAATGACCGGTGAGGAGTTACAACAAAGAAATTTATAAGGTTTAGACCTATGAGGTCGAAGACACTTTTTGAGTTTTGTTATAGTTTGCCAGTCGTTTAGTGTTTTTTGTATTATAGTGCGGAATTAGGAGGATGGAGTTGAAGTTTATATTTCAAGGAGGATTGCAATGATGATTACTTTGATTCCAATGAGTATTGGGTTAGGATTAGTGGTGAGGATCAGCTGCGTTTGTATAGGAGTGCTACTCAAACCATTAGGAGTCCTATTATGATAGTTTTGCAAAAGATGATTACGTATGGATTATGTTAGAGGACGACTGAGTATGACAAAATTTTAAGGAATGAGCTTTGGCTGATGAGTATGTTTAAGGATAGGAACCATGAGAAGTACACAAATGTTGCTTGGGTGATTGCTAAGTTGGTAAAGAGGAAAGGTATGGGTATACAAGAAGGGAATATGATTGTTTGTAGGCAGTTTATGATGAAGATTGTGAAGAAGTTCAGCTTTTGGCTGATGATGTTTTAGATGGACTTAGAGCTCCGATTCTCTGTAGGTCTCTGGATGCTACCACTCTTAAGGAGTTGATCAGTCATGACAGTAGGTTGATTATAGAGGACCAAGCTCCTGGTGTTCTGAGGTTTGCTATACCTAGACCCTCACGTCCGACATTGCAGGATTTGTCTGATAGGATGGGTCGTATGGAGATTCGTCAGGGTGTACTAGAGCGTACATCATATAGACAGTTGTACCATTCTGATCGGTACGCTGGTGTTTTTGAGTACATGGCTGGACATTATGAAGTACAGTTAGCTGGAGACTATGCTCCCCAAGATTATGATGAGCAATGAAAGTAGTGTAGAGATGACACATGATGGAGTTTGGTGACCGTATGTTAGGTCACATTTCTGGAACAATATTAAAACAATATTATTATTATATTTAGTGTCTAATATGCCTTTGTTGGCATCTAAAACAATATTTATCATGCTCGTACTATTATTATTATTATTATTGTTATATATATTATTATTATTGTTTATTGCTTGTTTGTATTTATTATGCAGGTTGAAAAAAGAGAAGTCAAATATTATAAAGCCGTACGAATTCCTGTACGAAGCTAGCACATAGCTTTCGTACAAATCTTGCTGAATTCGTCGCGTTTGTACAATAAGGAAAGTATTATCCTATATTACTTTTCCCATTAATCTTTTCTCTATTATATTTCTCGTATTAGGCACAATGCTCATATTAAGTATAGGTGAGAGATAAATAGGAAAACTAAAAATTCTCAGGAAAAAAATATATGCTTATTTATTTTTCAAAATATATGAAAAAAATAATAAGAAAAAAATTAAAATTAGTAAATAAAAAAAATAGGTAAATAAAAAAACTTATTTTTATTGAAGATAGTCCGATTCATTGATCATTAAGCAAAATTAACTCGGGATTGATAACATACAAGCATATTTATACTCCATTTAACCACTAAAATAGTGATGGAATTTCAAACCCTATTATTAGCATTACATTATTTATGCTTGATTTCTTGGGTGTGAGTTTTATTTGTTGCCGGTGGATTTATTGATTCTAGAACTTAACTGAAATCTTAAAGAAACCGAAGTAAGAATCCAACGCTCGCGTTGATATCATTATTTTTACGTGATAAAGAGGCAAAAAAACAAATAGCCATCCTCAACCACCAAATAAACTCATTGTTAGCACTCATCTCTAGTGCTAAATACCTAAGAAAAACCAAGAAAAGTATATAATTTTGAGCCTAAACTTAACCCTTGCCAAAAGTGTTATGGTTGGTTGTTAGATACTCTATCCGTACGTATAAATGCGCGTGAATAATGGTATTGTTATTATAATGAAGTTCGAAGGTTGCAAACTTCTTATTTTGTTTGAAGTAGTATGCTTATCGTAAGTATGAGGGAAAACACGTATCCCCAAAAAGAAGAAAAAAAGTATGAAATATAAATAATAATAAAAAAGAGATAAAAAATTAAAGAAAAAGAAAAAAATAGAAAGGCAAAAATAATGCAAAAATGGGCTAAGGAAGAAGAGAAAGTGATAGTATTTGCGAATATTATGATAATAACTTAATTGTAAACTTTTTGACATTATAACACCCCGAAACGCCCAAAATAAATCCCATATGAATATTTGATACCATTATAACCCCAGATAAACCGAAATAAAGCCCTACTTTTGATATTATGTCCTAGTCTTAGGCCTAACAGATTTGTTTAGTTTTTTGTACAAGCATACGTACTCTTGAATGAATCATGTCTGAGGGATGATGACTCTTAATCATTAACTTCACTCATACTATGAAGCGCGTGGTGAATTTTAAAAAAAATCTTAATTCATGAGGCTGCTTAGTCCACGTTATCTTAGCTTGTGACATTGGATTTTGTCTATTCCTTTTCAAATATATAAAAATGAAAAACTTTTTTCTATGATTTGTTTGCAGGGCAAGCAAACGTTTAAGTATGGGAGGATTATGATAACGCTTTAGAAATACATAAAATAGCCCTCACTAATATGTTAATTTTTTGTTATATAATTAATATAAAAAATTATGTCATTAGAATTACGTATTTGGTTAATAGTTATACTACGGAAATAAACAAAGTGAAGAGGGCTGGAAAAGTGAAGAATAAGTCATATAAAGAACGTTTAACGACCGTTAAGAGAAGGACTAAAAAGAAAAAAACAGCCAAGTGTGGCGCACTATTAGTAATAACGGCGTAACTCGAGTGTGGTACTAGCAATAATAATCAAAGGCTAAGTATGGCACCCTTTTTCACATGCAGTTACGAAATATGAATCCATTACACCTTCATTGAAGAGGGAACTGTCCATTTCTTACTACTACTTCAACTCCTAATTTTTGGAGGGCTTTAAGAGTCTATAACATAGACCTCCACACTTGGAGAGATTTGAGATAGCTACAAATAGAACCCAATATAAAAAGAATTGTAAATTAGGATGGACTGCATCAAACGTCACTATCTTGCTTGTGATAATAAATAATGAACGAATTTTAGTTGCTATTCCAGTTGCTTAACTTCTGTGACAGAGGAGTTACTAGTTGGAGTTGTTACTTGGGTTAAATTTTAAATTTTTTGTTTGGGAAAACTAGTGTAATCGCGTTTGTGCTTATAATCGTGTGGTATAAACTCTATAACCCTTTCTAATATGAAGTTTGATGGATTTCATATGTTTTTATGTGTTTACTTACTGTGATTATGGAGTAGTACCATTATGTTTGTTTGGACAAAGTGGAATATATGATGTGAATATATTATGGATACATGCTTATGATCATATGAATGATATGCTCGATATTGAATAGATAATTGCTCGATGTGAATATATTTGGTATGTTGAGAATTAAAGGCCGAAAGGATTTCTTATCATATTGAATAGATAATTGCTTGATTGATTACCCGTCATTTCTTGCCTTTATGCTTTGTTTGTGTGTGCATCTCTATCCGTATATATGTTTATCTTTATATTTCTCAGTTAAACAAACATACTTTAATCAACTTTTTTACAAAAACTGTTAAACAAACATACTTTAATCAACTTTGTTTGTGTGTGCATCTCTTGCAAAATATGTTAACTCTAAGGAACAACAATCCCGTAAAACGACATGGTCTTACTTAAAATTTTTACCACATACGTGGGTTATACTTTTACCCGTGTGTTGGTTTAAAAATCGGTAGAACTAGTTAATATAAATTTAAAGTTTTACAGCCACATCATACTTTGACTGATAGATGATAATAGATGGACTTAGTACCAGCCGATTCTCTGTAGGTCTCCTTGATGCACCACTTTCAGGGAAGTTGATTGGTCCTGACGGAGTTATATCGGTGAAGGACCCAACTCCTAGTGTTCCGAGGTTTGCTATACCTAGACCCCCACGTCTGACATTGCAAGATTTATCTGATAGTATAGGTCGTATGGAGATTCGTCATGGTGTACTGGAGCGTATGTCACGTAGACAGTCGTACCATTCTGATCGGTACACTGGTGTTTTGAGTATATACATTATGAAGTACCGTTAGCTGGAGACTATGCACCCTTATATTATGATGAGCAACCACAACAGTAGTGTCGAGATGAACACAATGATAGGAGTATTTGGAGCCGTATGTTGGGTACGTTCTGAGAACAATATTATAACAATATATTAACTTATAATTATATTTATGGTGTGTAATATGCCTTTGCAGCATCTAAAACAAATATTATCGTGCCCATAAATTAAAAATTTATAATATAATTTTTAAAAGTGGTTAAAATTATAATTAAAATACTACTACTATTATTATTATTATTATTATTATTATTATTATTATTATTATGATTGTGTATTGCTTGTTTGTATTTACTATGCAGGTTGAAAAAAAGAGAAGTCAAATATGATAAAGCCGTACGAATTCCTGTAAGAAGGCTCTCACTTAGCTTCGTACGAAATTTTGCTGAATTCGTCGCTTTCGTACAATAAGGGAAGTATTATCCTATATTAATTTTCCCATTAATCTTTATACTATTATATTTCTCATATTAGGGACAATGCTCATATTAAGTATATGGGGAGATAAATAGGAAAACTAAAAATTCTCGGAAAATATATATATGCTTATCTATTTTTCAAAAAAATTATTAAAAAATAAAATTAGTAATAAAAGTTAATAAAAACTTATTTTTTCGAAGACAGACCGTTTCATTACCATTTAAAGCCAAAAAAAAAATTTTCCTTTGACTCTGATTTGATAACATTGCTATCTTATTTATGCAAGTTACCACTAAAAAATAGTGAGGAATTTTCGAGAGCCTATTATTAGCAAACATCTTTTATGCTTTGATTTCTTTTCTGTGGTATGAGAGGTGCCGATGATTATTGATTCTAGAACCTTATGCCTTGAAATCTTTAGAACCGCTGTAAATCACGCTCGCGTGATATAAATATTTTTATATGATAAAGAGGAAAAAAAACCAAATAGCCATCCTCAACCACCAAATAAACTCATTGTTAGCACTCATCTCTAGTGCTAGATACCTAAGAAAAACCAAGAAAAATATACAACTTTTAGCCTAAACTTAACCCTTGCCAAAAGTTTTACAGTTGGTTGTTAGATACTTATCCATACGTATAAATGTGCATGAATGTTGGTATTGCTATTATAATGAAGTTCAAAGGTTGCAAACTTCTTGTTTCGTTTGAAGTAGTATGCTTATCGGAAGGGTGGGGGGAAATTAAGTATCCTCTTAGCTTTTGGCAAGCTAACACAAACTAAGCTTTAGACACACATATTAAGTTACGTGACCATATGTAACGGAATTTGGCTACACTAAAATAATGTGTGACAAAACGTTTAGTGTGACCATATGTGGCATTTAGTCACATTGTTCAAGTGTGTGACAAATATTTGTCACTATTTATATGTATATCATGACCAATGCTTCAAGCTTACTTGTATTGGTCACACGTTCGAAATTCATATGTGACCAAACAATATTACCAGTTACTTTTAGCCACATGATGTTCGAATGTGTGGCAATACAGTTCTAATGGTCACACGATAAAAATGTTCATGTGTGACTAATTAGTAAATGGTATCTTTTTTGGTACCTTTAGTCACATAAATATGTGAATGTGTGGCCGTTCCATTTTGCCCATGTGTGACCAAATCCACTTTTTGTACTAGTGTTGATTTTTGGTTTTGGTTCTGGTACATCAAAGCCCTATGCCCTAGGACCTCCTTTTATACACCAAGGATCCAGTCGGCTTACAATACTCTCCTAAGTATCTAAAATCTTTTGTATAAACAACTAATACATATCATATAAGCAGTACTAACTAGCAGCATTAACTTGATATCCGCTAGTAGTAGTAACTTCAAGCATATTTTCACTACTAACATTAACTTCAACTGAACAGTCTTAACTTTGTACTAGCATTAGTAACTACTTAGCATATTTTCTTTGAAGTATCCAAGCAGTACTAACTCCAGCTGAGCAGCATTAACACAAACATGAGCAGCAGTAATCCAAACAGCATCAAGAAGACTTTTAATCCCAACAATCCTCCCTTAAACTTGATAGTCTTTTTCAAAATCATCAAGTTTCTTCATTTAAAGCTTCATCAACACCAGGAGGATGCTTCCAAACACTTCTTTACTTCTTAAGCTATTTTATGATAAATTTAAGAAGTTGATAAGCCATTTCGCTTTCATAATCAATCATAAGTTTCTTTTCCAACATCATTGAAAGTGTAAGTGGTGTAAAGGGATACATCTTCTCTACCAACATATAAATCTGTATATGTTTCATCCTCAAGGAATGTACTCTACAGGAGTCATACAGCTTCTACTCCAACACTTTGTATTCTTGTTGATTTCTCCATACTTTATCTTCTACATGTGGTTCAAACATTTTTTTCAAATCACCCCATAACAACAAATCCAAGTCTTCCACTGGTCTTGTTGACTCATATTTAGCTTTTACCAACTTGTACAAATCTTCCAAATCTTGCCTGTCAAAACTTTTAAGCATGTGACTAAAGATCATGTACATTTGAGACTTTCCATCAGCCCTTATTATTTGATAATAGCTTTTTCTTCCTTCTTTATGGATTTTCCAGTCAACAATACTTGGAGACTTAACAGCTAAAGGTATAGCATCAATTGTTACATCTTCTTCATCTGGAATGATTTACAAACATTGTTTAAGCTTTGCTATTTCTTTGTCATCTTTTACCTTTTGCTTCTTTGCATTATCTTGTATCAGCTCTGTTCCTGCTCTTTTTTCTTTGCCTTCCACCAACTCTGTTCTAAAGTCTTCAAATGTATTTACCCTTTTGAATGCTTTGTCAAACATCTCTTGGATAGAATCAGACTCTTTTAACTTTAAATCTTTGAGCTTGTATCCTTCCATGTTCTTTAGGTAAGTACACATTATCTTTCTCTGTTGTGCTTTTGTTGGTCATTTATTTCTTTTCTCTTATGCCCTTTTAGCTATAAAATGCTTTCTTCTTTTCTCTAAGAGTTGTTGAAATAATGTAGCCTTTTCTTCAATAGACAACTCTTCTTGTTCTTGTGCTTGCAATCTTTCAGCCAATTGATGATCAGCATCAATCTTTGCTTGTATATCATCTCATGTTTCAATCAAGGCATTATTGACTTCTTTTTCTTTTTCAACTTTCTCTCTTGCAAGTCTTTCTTCTTCATCAAATTCAGCTTGTAACATTAAAGCAGTTTCTTCATCACGCCTGATTTGATCTTTTTTCTTCATAGGCTTCACAGGTTCTATCAATATCCCTTTACCTTTGTCCTGTGATTGTTGTGAAGATATTATTGTTGTAGATTCACACAGCTCTTGTATAACAACCCTTTTGTTCTTAAGTTTTGTACTTTTCATTTCTATAAGTGCCTAAGCCAAAGTAATATCACCATCATCATCAGTAGTTGTTGTAGCAGTACTAACAGTTGTTGCAGCACCAGCAGTACTAACTACATTACCAGCAGCACTAACTTGAGCATCAACAACAATTAGCTTATCATTGTTAATAACTTCAACTACTTCTTCAACAACATTTTGTTTTGCAACAAACACCTCATCACCATCTAAAACATTCACATCAAACATCTCTTCATCCACATTTTGAACACTAACTAGGGTAATTTCTTCATCTGCATCAATAATATCTTCATCCACATTTTGAACACTAACCAGGGTAATTTCTTCATCTGCATCAATAGCATCAATCCTCTCCTGTTTGGATGCATCCTCACTCAAATTTTCTTCATTATCAAAGGATTCTACCCTAGCAGTCAAACCAACTTTGTATAATCTCTTCAGCCTATAAGTTCTTTACCTATTTTTCTTTTCAAGCTTCTTGACCTCCCTTTTCAAACTAGCAATCTCATTATCTTGAGTGGTCTTTGTCTTCTCCAAATCAAGAACCTTGTTTTGTAAAGTGGTACATAGTGCCATTGTTAGCCTCAAAAATATTAAGTCAAACATGAAGTTCATTCATTAGGAAAATTAACTCTCGGTCATTTATTTAATATATGTTGTAATAGGCTAGAAGGGAAAAAGGGCTCGTGAACATTAATCTAATATTGTATATGTTCCGGACTAAGGTCCAATGTAATCCCGAGTCCGGTCCAAGTTAACATTAAACCCGGCCCATGGCAAAAGCCCATCCGGCCATAAGGGTATAAATACCCCTCTCAAAGTATGGAGAGAGTGTTGGTCCCATTTGTTTCACACACTTACAAATCAACCATCTCTTTATTTTCTCTCTACTTTCTCTCTCTAAAATTCTTTCATATCTCCTTTCTATTTTTCTTGTTCAAATGGTGATGTGAGAGTGATTATTGGGTTACCGACATTTGGTATCAGAGCATTAAAAATAGAAATAATATTATAAGAATATTATAATAATATTACTCAATTAAATAATATATAATACTCAATAAATAATATTAAATACTAGAACTCAAATAATATATAAGGATAATACTCATACAAAAAATAAGCTATTAAATAATATTACTTAATATTATTATTTAAATAATATTTTTATTATTATTTATGTATACTATTATTAAATATTATGTATATTATTTAATAAATAATATTATTGTAGTGAGTGTGTGTCCTAAGCGTTGGGGTTGTGAAGTAGATGTCACAGGTTCGACCCCTGTGACCTACCTTTTTGGAAAACATTTTTTTAATTTTTCTTTTTAAAAAAGCCTAAGAACAAACAAAAATAAGCACTTTTAATAAATGGATATATACTGGAACTTAATAAAAAGCTAAAAATAAGCAGATTAAAGAAATAAATTCTATTAAAAAGACTTAAACATTTTTTTGGTTTTAAGCTAAAACTTATTAGACTTTTTAAGACAGAATAAGATTAAAGACCACAAATAAGTTGAAAACAGATTAACACCTAGACTCAATAAGCTATAAAAAATAGAAAGAATCAAAAGTCACAAGCTAAAAAGCACTAATAAGCTAAAAGACATGATAACTCAAAAATTAACTTTAGAGAACTTTTTTTGACAAACTTTTAACTGAAATTAAGACCAAATAAGCAAAGAGTAAAAGCTTAAAAACTAGAAACAGATTTAGCTTGGCACCCAATTGACACATAGAAGCTGGAAAATAAGCAAAATGAATAAGAAATAAGCTGGAAAAGTGGAGTGAAAAGTGACAGTTGGAAGAAAACTTAAGCTTAAAACCGCCAGGCCTTTGATTAAGTTGTTAAAACTTTTTGGGCTCAATAAGCATATAGGGAACAAATAAGCTGAAAACAGATGCACTCTAAGCCTTAATAAGCACTTAGGACAACACATGAGTAAACAAAATATGAAAGCATGAAAAAGGCAATAAGACAGTTTGAACTAAAAGGCTTTTTGAAAGATTTTTGACTCATTTTTTAAGTTGAAAAATAAGACTATTGAGCTAAGAGAAAAAGCTAAAGACTAAAAACTGATTTACACTAACAATCAAATGACCTCTAATAAGCTGAAAATTAAGATCATCAGGGCTAAACAAATAACAAGAAAAAAGGATAAATCAAAAAATACAGATTACACTAGCATATTTTTGGCATATTTGAAATGAAAGAAAGATCTCAAAGTCTTCATTATAAAGATTCCATATCAGCAAAAAAGTGAAACTGAAGGCTTAAAACAGATGAGAAGACTAAATAAAAGCAAATCTAGACAAGACTCAGAAATCAACACAAGCAGTTTTTAACGAAGATAAAACCAGCTTATGTGTCCAAACACCTATAAAATCATGATTCCCACATTTAAACTTAGACAGGCTAAAATAAGCATTGATTTGTAAAAACAGATGATGAACATTGGATTTAAATAATAATTAAGAACAAACTAAGAAAATAAGCACTAAAACTAACAAGCGTTATGGATAAGCAATTTAAGCTATACTAAACAGTTTTAGCCAAAACTCAAGGAAATCAATTTATGAGCTATAAACTAAACTGATTAAACTATATTTAGGAAGAATAAGCTTGATTAAGTAATAAAAAGAACTGAATAAGAAAAATAATAAGCTGAAATTGAAATTAAGCTTAATAGAGTAAAAATGAACATACCTTAATCCCAGCTCAAACAAGGATAAAAATAATGCTCAAATGAGCTAATCTACAAGCCAACTTATAAAATAAGCTTTGAATAAGCCTATAAGCCCTTCCTTTTCTGGCTTATCATCCCATTTGGCTTATTTAGACAGTTTTAGAATAAGGAAATGACAACCCTTATTCAGTTAAGCTATAGGTGAGCTTAACTGAATAAGTACCTACTTAAAAAGCAGTGTGAGCTTATTAAGCTTATCAGGGCTTATTGATAAACAACATTATTGCATAAAAGAGGAATTTGAACATGAATTTAAAGCAAACTTCAATTTTATTAATACTTATAGAAAATTACATTACTTGAAAGGAAATACAAGACTTAAAAGACAGTAATAAAAATAAGCACTAATAAGCTGGAAAATAAGAACTTACACTACACTAAATTACCCTACTCCTAGATGATTTCTTCAGTGTGAATGAGCTATCTATTTATAGCATCTGAGGGAAGCTTCTAGCCTTTGAGACGCTCCTCCATCCATCCTGATCTCAACCCTTGATTCCTAATCCACCAATCTAAGCCTTTGATCTTTCTCCACATATAATAGCCAATAGGAGGCTTAAGGATCGCCAGCGTGGCTTAGTGAATGTCAGACGTGTCAGGATTGTTTCTAGAAGCTTAGGGGCGAGCGTGTATGTTTGAGGATTTACCCTGATGTTGTAAATTGCAGGTGAAAGTGAAATGGAGAGGGAAAAGGGTGGAGCAACAGTAAAATTAATTTTGACCCATTAGTTTGACTATGTGATTATAAGTATAGGTTGACAGACTTTGATTTGGGCTTATAATTAGGCCAGGAAAAGGAAATGGATTTAGGATATGAATTTTGGACTAAGGATTCATAAAAGGTTTTAGGTTTATAGGTATACATCTTAATGGGCTGACCCGCCCCAATAAAATGGGTATGGGTTGGTCCACCTAGAGATGTATACGCCTTCGGCTTTGATTTCTCGTACTCTTTCCAATCTCGTGCTCGGTTTCATCCGTTTTGCCATTATTTTTATCCTTTTATTTAATATTCGTACCTGCAAGACACAATTTACAATACAAACGAATACGATGTATTTTTCATGTATTATTGGTCATTATTGGTCTTTTTAGCTTGTTTTATTAGGTAAAAGGTATGTGTATTTAAGCACATACCAAAATCCACCATACTAAACTATTGTCGTGTCCTCACGCAATGTCATTAATACACGCTTAGAAAACCAAAAATTTCAAACCCCTTAGACTAATTACCTCGAAAGTAGCTAAGTGTTCATCTAAAGGGATTAAGAAATCACTAGTTTTGAAAAGCCCCCCGTTTTTCATTTTTATGCATTTATTAACATTCATACATATCCTAACTATCACGGAACAAGAAACACTAAAAGGATAAATTCATCGTCCTCGATTTTTCACCTGCCCCAAACCAAGCTTAAAAACGAAATCATTGTTAAATGCAAGTTAAGATGTTAACACTACTCATAAATGCTAATTGTGTATGCATAGCTACTTTCCGCTCCCTTATTCCTAAATCTTCTAAAGATTTTATTATCATTATTATTTGTGACAAATAAGTTAATGTCTTATTCATATAAAGTAAACTCGGTTTAGACCATAATTAGTTTGAAATCCTTTCCTAAAAAGACGATATGGTGAGAATAAGGTCCACATTAAGGTTCTAATTTCACACGATTTAGGGGTTATCCTATTTAGATAACCCCGGAGTCGAAATTTGGCTTTATTATTATTATTATTGCAACATTATTAAACCTCGGCCCTTGCAACAACTGCCACATCGGTATGCGAGCCGACCATGGTCCAGGAGTTTTATTTCGACCTCGGTGATTCTCGACCTTTTTAAAGGCTACAACATCGGTTGTGAGCCGGCAAGATGCAACAAACTTTTATCAGTCTCGGATTATTACTATGTGACTTATTTAGAATACTGCCACATCGGTTGTGAGCCGGCAAGAGGCAGTAAACTTTTATCAGCCCATAGTTTTTATTATTATTATTATTACCTCCACCCTTTAAACGACTAACACATCGGTTGTAAGCCGGCAAGAGGAAGTGGTCTTATTTCGGCTTTAGTTTATTACATAACTTATTATTATTATTAGCCAATTTTCAAGTCCTGTGATCTTTTAACTACCTAGACAACGGTAGCGAGCCGTCAGGAATCGGTAGCCTATTTCCCCACAACACTGACAAAACCTCGATGTGTACCTTAATTCCACCAGAAGGAATCTCTACAAAGTGACTTAAACTAAGAATCGCAAAAACCTAAAGTAACTTTATTTATTCAACAATTATATAAAGTTTATTAAGCTGATGGAAGCAAAAAGCCACAATTAACCTCTATGAGCTCTAAATAGTTCCAACTACTCCATGTTTAGCATCTAACTTATATAAAACTCTATCATTTCTCGTTCTTCGCAAATTTAAAATCTTTAATATAAAGATCCGCGAATGCTTAGTCTAATAAAACAGACTTTGCATATTTAAAGTCTATCATGGAAACTTGCAAACTCTTGGCTCTTTATAAGCTAGAATTCGCGTTTTAAAGCTTCTTGTATAAAAGACTAGCAAAAGCTTAAATTTATATAAGTTAAGGGGCAAGCTAGAGCGCAACATGCTCGATCAAGTCAAATTTTATTCCTTTCAAAAAACAAAACATTGTGTCAAAATACTTATTCTATTTTTGAAAAAATTTAAATTTTGGCATAAAATCACATATTTTTTATGGAAAAACGGGGTTACGTAAAGACAAGGCAAATGCAAGTAAGATTGAATCGAAAGATCCCCTCCCATACTAGAACTACACATTGTCCTCAATGTGAGACTGTCACCCCCATACTAAGTTCAAGGCATAATCCAAATATTAAGGGGTCTCTACGTAAATCGAAAGCCGTTTATTAGTTATGCGAATAGATAAACGTTAATCAATAAGATCTAAGATATCGGATTCCCATATATAAGCAAGCGAAGGATTGAAGATCGAGTGAACTATTAACAAAACCACGAGCATGAGAGCCTTCAAAATCTGGGCAATCCTGGACATAAAACACAAAACACAAAACACGAGAAAGGAAGAGGTGAGCCTCCTCACATCACACTTATTAATAAATATTAATATACTACTACTAAGGATAAGCATGGGTTGCCACCCACGAAGCGCTTGTTTTTTTTGCGAGTCTCTAGCTTGACTCTCCCCATATCATCGTGATATTAAGGATAAAACACTTGAAAGAGCAAACTTCCATTGGACATTTATATGCCATCGACTTTAGAGAAGAAAAATGAAAAGCGGAGATGCCGGGGTAAAAAATGATATCCTCACTCCCTGAGGAGAGAGGAAGAGAAGAATCCACCGGATAAGTAAAATAAGAAAGAAAAATTCGGATAACGTATGTGATGGAAAGATAATGACGATCCTCAAAGGGTAAGCTCACATATGTAGGAGAAAATTTTTTCTCATGAATCCCGAGATCAAAAACTTTGACATTACTCTTCAAATCAAGTTCATCCTTTAAGTTTTTGGGTCATGATCTAAAAACACCTCGGGAGGGAGATTAGGGATAGTGTCATTATTAAGCAAACTCTTAAGATAAATAATGTCTCCCTCCAAGTCATAATAATAATCCTCAAAATCCAGAGAAGTATCAATAGAAGATTGAATCACCTTAAGATCCTCATAATAAAATTCTTTCAGAGGGAGAGGAGATGATGGATCATCATTCAATAACTTCTCGAGTAGAAGAATGTCTCCCTCCGGATCAAAATCGGTACCATCAATTCTCGGTGGAATTGAATCACTTGTAAGACAGGCTTCGATCTCATCGCCTCCTGGGTCGAAACACTCATCCTCATTAACATCGGAAAGAGGTGTGACTAACAAAGCCAGCTCATCAAGGTTAGAAACATAAGAGTCCTTACTCTCGATGTTCTCTAACACCTCATCAAAAAGAGGATTTACGTCACTAGAGATGTATTCGTCATCGAATTCGAAAAGAGGGTTCGAGTAAATTTTAACATTATCTTCTGGAACGTCCTCATCGGATAGTGACTCGTCATCACTAGAGGTAAAATCGTCATTTGAATCGAAGAGAGGGTTAGAGAAAGTCACAGATTTTTCCTCAGAAACGTTAATGGGAGAGAAATTATCACACGAAGGTAAATCACAATCACTATCACTTTCGGATGTATCCTCGGACTCACTTGGGATTGGAACAAGGTCCTCAACACTAGACTTTATGAATTCGTCCGATTCCTTTTCAGGAATAGTGCTAAGTTCCTCATTCCCCATGATGAGAGAGTCCTCGGGCTCCAAAGTCGGTAAAACGGGTGTGATTGCAATAGACGGAGGAAGTTTAGAAATAATATCTCTCAAAGGAATAGAACTCTCCTCGTCATCGTCATCATAAAAATAATTGAAACGTCGCGAAGGCTCGGTAGTATAGGTACTAAGTTTAGCCGCCTGCTCTAGTTGCTGAAGCTCTTTCTTTTTATTAATCTCAATACTCATTCCATTGAATTTACCTTTAAGCTCATCAATCATATTTTCACATTCCCTTCTAAAACGAATATCAATTTTCTCATTACGATAATCTTTAATCCCTAAGTCATTACTTAAACTTAACATTTCATCTAAATAATGCTGCTTAAGATCCTCCATTTCTTGGAGACTCATTTCTTGAAGAGGTGATTGATCGATGCTAGCCGCCTGCTTTTGTTGAAGAAACTTTTCACAAAATGATTGTATCATTTGAAGAAGTTCATTCTGTAACTCATCTATTTTATCCCATCCATTGTGTACATCACTTATCCTTTGCTGATTAAGATCTTCTTGATGATTTATGGAATACTGCGGGGGTTGGTCAAAACCGGAATAGCTAGAATTATAGATAGGATTAGGCTCAAAGTAGTTTTGATTCATCGGTTGACATTGAAAACTTTCATGAGGACCCCCACAGTTTTCACAGCAAAGATATTGTTGTGGAAAACTCGGTGAATTTTGTGGATAATAGTTATCACTATAGTTTTGATTGTAGCTCGGATCCTACTCATAGACAAGCGAGAACCGTGGTTGACAATCATAACCAAAGTGAGAATCGTTCCCACATAATTCGCACAAGTATGTCTTATACTGGGGCTGTGGAGGTTGATCATAAAATTCGGGTGTATTATCGTAAGGAAAAGGATTAGGGTCATGGACAAACTCGTTTCCGGCTCCTACAATGCTACAATTTGGACAATTTCCACCGTTAAACGGACCTCCACACCACGAGCAACCAAAATGGTTATACGAAGACATGTCGAAGAATTAAACGGATAAGAGGATAAAGAAGATAAGAATTAAACGATATAAGAGGATAGAGAAGAATATTTATAGATTTTTCAAATAGAACATAAGAAATAATAAAAATAAGAAAGAAAAATATTTTTGGTTTTTTATATTTTTAATAAGTACAAAAACTAATGAATTAAAATTAAATAATATTAAATGTATTTAATGAGTAATAATATTATGTATATCATAATATTATTATTTAAATAATATTATTTAATAATAAGCTATTGTAATAATAGTATATTTATGTATTTAAGGATAATACATAAAGCTATTATGTATTGTCGTGTCCCTGGCAGCGGCGCCAAAAATTGATTGGTCTCCAAATACGTATATAAGGATAATATCAATAATAGTATAGTAATAAGTATTCTGTAAGGATTTAAGAAGATTACTTTTATCCAAAGTAAAATTTAAAACCTCCCGGGTCGTATCCCGACGAAGCGTGAATTGAAAATCGGTTAAGTTCGTGATCGCGTGCTTTGAATAATTTCAAGCATTTTGATTATGGATTCTAATTCTACTTATGAAATTGCAAAAAACAATTAAAAGCAAGCAAACAATTAAGGCAACTAATGATTAAAACTAAAAACGTTAACGGGAGTCTAAAAACGCTACTAAATACATAAATTATTAAACTTTAACCCTAAAACTATTTTTTCATTTTTTATAAATCCTAAATGACTGAAAATAATTTTAAAAAAAAGAATTATATTTTTTTGATTTTTATTTTATTTATTATGAATTAAAAACAGATTTAATCTAAATTAAATATTAAAAATAGTAAACTAATTATTAAAAATCTAGAAAAATTAGGAAAATTACTTTAGACTATGAAGAATCTAAGAAAAATACAAACTAGAAAATTGGCTGAAGAAATAAGCAGTTAATAAGCAAATAAGCACGAAATAGCAAAATCTAAAATGACTATAAGAAATAAATGATGCACTCCTATAAACAAAAAAGACCCAAGGGCAGTTGGTGTGGAGTGTGTGTGTTGAGGCATGCTATAAGAAAGGGGGAGGTCACAGGTTTGACCCCTGTGGCTTCCCTTTTTGAAAATTAATTTTTAAAATTTTTCTTTTTGAAATAGCTAAAGAACTAAAAGATAAGCAATTTTAATAAAAGGATTTTTTATGAAACTCACTAATAAGCTAGATTAACTAGCTTAAAGATGACAAATTAGCTATGCTTAACTAGGAGATTATTAAGCTAAAATGTTTGTAATTTTAAGACACAAAAAGGAAAATGCTAAGCAAATAAGCTGATAACCTATAACTAACTAGACCGAATAAGCAAAAGAGACTAAAAATAAGCAAAAAAATAAGCTAAATAAAAAAGTACTAAGACAGCAGACCCTAACTCATCACTTTAAAACAATTTGAACAAACTTTGAGCTAAAGATTAAGGACTAATAAGCATATGCAATAAGCTGAATAATAAAAACAGATAAAGTCTAAGTCCTAATAAGCACCTATGAGTCAAATTTAACTAACAAAATGAGCTTAAAAGCTCTTAAAAGCTAAATGAAAATAAGACTTTAACTAACAGTTTTAAAAGGAAAGATTACCAACTTTGAGCTTAATTTTTAGATCAAATAAGCTCTTGAAATAAGTTTAGGTCTAAAAACAGATTAAGTTTATCTTCTAAAGAACACATAAAAACAAGTATTAGGAAATTTAGCTTAGAAATAAGCTAGAAAAAAAAGACTTAAAAACTTGACAGACTAAAAACTGTTTTTGGCTTTTTGGAATTTTAGAGGAAAATTAAGCTACTGCAGACCAAATTTAAGCTAGTATAAGCTATTGTAAAAACTTAAAAAGTAAAAACAGATGAAGATTGATGTCTAATAAGCTTATATAATCAATTTCTAACCCTAAATCAAACTTAATCTACTCTAAATTTGCTATTGAAAAGAGGACTTTTAAAACTTTGAAACTGAAACTAAGACACTTAGACAGAAATAGGCAAAACACAATGGACAAAAGCACTTTTTAATCAAATCATTTCTACTGCATTATTAGACTAAAATAAGCATAAAAACAATATCAAATACCACTATTAAAGATCTAGGCTGAATAAGCTTTGTTACCAAACAAGAGTACCTCAGATTCAAACCATGGTAGATTAGACCTTAAATTTGATTTTAAGACTTTAAGATCTTTAGAAAACTGACTTAAAGGCTTAGTTTGAGCTTATCAAACTTGGATTAAAGGACACAGGCAATCAAACAGTACTAACCAAGGTTAGTACTGCTTGTGCCAAACACCCCTTAATAAGTTTGAAAAGCATTATTAAGCTTAAAACAATTTTCATTTAGATGTAAAAACTTAAAACAGATTAAGATCTAAGTACTTTGAGAACTTTTAAGCAATATTTAACCACAATTAAGCACAAATCAATAAGCTAGGATAATAAGCATATTTTTGGATTTTTGGACAGTTTTTATGAAAACTTAGCTAATACTTAAATCAGATTATAAGACACTTTAACCTAGAACAAATAAGCTAAATGAGGACAGAATAAGCACAATCAAAGCAGGAATAAGCACAAATAAGCATGAAATAAGCAAAACAGATTTAAGCTAAATAAAGGTAAAAATGAGGTGTACCTTGATCCTAGCTCAAACAAGGATCAAATAAGCTTTGATAAGCTTAAATCTACAAGCTCCAGCTTATCAAAGATAAGCTGGTAGTGTCCATAAGCCCATCCATGTTTGGCTTATCATCCAATAAGCTGAGGTATTTTTAGGGAGAGAGATTTGAGATGAATAACTAAACCCAGTTAAGATTTTGAAGGCTTAACTAAGTATAAGCTAGCTTAAGTAGTTATTAGGAGCTTAAAGAGCTTATTAGATTAAAATTAAGCTTAATCAAACCATAAGTTCAATAAGTAAAAACATGTATTAAACAACAACTAAATTTTTATTGATAATCAAAGTGAGTTACAAACTTTTAAAAAGGAAAATACATCAAATTAAAAACAATAAGCTAAAAATGAATTCAATAAGCTAAATTACTATTAAGCTAAGCTAAAATCCTACATCCCTAATTCTGTGTGTAGAGGCCTCCTTTTATAGGAGTAAGAGGAACCTTCTAGCCTTCAAGACGCTCCCCAATCCTCTAATCTTGGCCATCTATCAATAACCGCCTCTAATCCATCTAATCAGAGCCGTTGGATTGCTTACACATCCCATCATCCAATCAAATGATGTGGGATTACCAGCGTGGCTCGCAAATGTGTCATATGTGTCAGCAATTGCCTTCTAGAAGCACTTGATGCGTCTGTATGGGAGGATTTACCCTGCTCTGTGTCCTGTGTAAAAATGAGAGGGAACGGAGAAAGAGCAACAGTAATTTTGACCTATCCTTGTATCGTTGACCATGTTTATAAAAAGGATTGGGCTTGGTTTTGTTTATTTGGGCCAGGAAAGTGTTATAAGATTAAATGGATTGGATCAAGGTTTTGTAAATGGATTTAAGTTTAAGGGTTTATAAGTATAACCCTTAATGGGCTGACCCGACCCAATAAAATGGGCCCGGGTTGGTCCGTAAAAGATAGGCACGCCTTTGGCTTTGGTTTTCCGCGCTCTTTTCATTCCCATGCTCGGCTTTGTCCGTTTGGCCATTGTTTTTGTCCTTTTCTTGAATATCTGATACGTGCAAGACACAAATAACAAAATATACATATACAATGCATTTTTATCTATTTTTTGTTATTATTGGTCTTTTTAGCTTGTTTAATTCGGTAAAAAGGTATGTGTATTTAAGCACATACCAAAATTCCCCATACTAAGCTATTGTCGTGTCCTCACGCAATGTCATAATACAATTATTAAATAATAGTAGGATTTTAGCTTAGCTTACTAGTAATTTAGCTTATTGAATTCATTTTTAGCTTATTGTCTTTAATTTGATGTATTTTCCTTTTTAAAAGTTTGTAACTCACTTTGCGATCACGAACTTAACTGATTTTCAATTCACGCTTCGTCTGGATACAACCCGGGAGGTTTTAAATTTTACTTTGGATAAAAGCAATCTTCTTAAATCCTTACGGAATACTTATTACTATACTATTATTGATATTATCCTTATATACGTATTTGGAGAGGGATCAATTTTTGGCGCCGTTGCCGGGGACACACATATAAAATTGATTTAATATTATTTAATGAGTATTATATTAAATTGATATATTATTAATATTATTTAATAATATTATTTGAGTTTATTATATATGGGAATCCGATATCTCGATTTCTTGATAACGTGTTCATTCTTAGAATCACAAATAAGGCTTTAGATTCTGGTCGGAGACCCTTAAAATTTGGAATATGTGTAGAAATTAGTTTAAGGAGTGACTAGTCTTACATTGCAGTTTTACATTGAGGACAATGTGTAGTTCTAGTATGGGGGATCTTTCGATTTGATACTTATTGCAATTGCCATGTTTCACGTAACCCCGTTTTTCACCCCAAAATAGAAAAATATGCCAAAATACAATTTTTCCCCCTAGATCCTGTGTTTTGATACATAGTTTTGTCTTTTTAAGGACTAAATTTTGACTTGAATGAGCATGGTTGTGCTTCGTTCCCCCGCTTACTATATATAAATTTAAGCTTTTGCTAGTCTTTTATACAAGAAACTTTAAAACGCGAATTCTAGCTTGAAAAAACCAAGAGTTTGCAAGTTTCCATGATAGACTTTAAATATGCTAAACTTATTTTATTAGACTAAGCATTCGTGGATTTTTTTTATTAAAGAATTTTAAAATTTCGCGTCAAGCAAGATACCCACCAGACAATTATTAGATTTTATATACGTTAGCTTGCTCAAAATAGTATAGTTGGGATCTTTTTCCTGCTTCCAAGAGGTTAATTGTGGCTTTTTGCTCCTCAACTTAATAAACATTTATATAATTGTTACATAAATAAAGTTACTTTAGGTTTTTTGCGATTCATAGTTTAAATCACTCGTCGAGATTCCTTCTGGTGAAGTAATGGTACATATCGAGGTTTTGACGTGTTGTGGGGAACTAGGCTACGATCCTGACGGCTACTACGTTGTCTAGGTAGGTTAAAAGACCCACAAGACTTGACATTTGGCTAATACTATAAGTTATGTACATAAAACGAACGCGAAATAAGGACCCACTACCTCTGACGGTCACATCCAAATGTGGCCTGCGTTTCAAGGGTGTAGGTAATAATGATAAAAACGCCTTGGGTGTACATGTTTCTTCCTTCATTTGTCGCGCTCACACGATGTGGCATGTTTCTAAATTAAGGCACATCAGTAATAATCGAGATGATAACAGTTTGTTGCGCTTTGCGGTAAACCGAAGTTGAGCCTTTTTAAAAGGTCGAGGTCACCGATGGTCGAAATAAGACCTCCTCGGACCATGTCGGCTCGCATACCGAAGTGGCAGTTGTTTAAAGGACCGAGGTTTAATACTGTTGCCAATACAAAATAATCATTACTATAATAATAAAGCCACATTCATATTTAGATAACCACTCAATCCTGCAACTATAGAACTTAATGTGGACCTTATTTCCCCATTTGTCTTTTTAGGCGAAGGATTTCTCCACTTAATTATGGTCTAAACGGGTTTCCTTTTATGAATAAGACAATAAATTATTTGTACAAATAATAATGATAATAAAATCTTTCGAGGATTTAGGAATAAGGAGCGGAAGAACAGTAGCTATGCCTCCGCATATTCTTAGCATCTCTGAGTCGTATTAGATTGTTAACTTGTATTTAACAATGATTTCGTTTTTAAGCTTGATTTAGGGCGGGTGAAAATCGAGGACGATGAATTTATCCTTTTAGTGTTTCGTGTTCCGTGATAGTTATGATATGTATGAATGTTAATAAATGCATAAAAATGGGAAAACGGGAGGCTTTTCAAAACTAGTCAGTAATTTCTGCTCTTTATGATGCCTTTTTAGCTACTTTTCGAGGTAATTAGTCTAAGGGGGTTGAAATTCTTGGTTTTCTAAGTTTGTATTTATGACATTGCGTGAGGACACGACAATAGCTTAGTATGGGGGATTTTGGTATGTGCTTAAATACACATACCTTTTTACCTAATTAAACAAGCTAAAAAGACCAATAATGACCAAAAACAGATAAAAATGCATTGTATATGTATATTTTGTGATTTGTGTCTTGCAGGTATCGGATATTCAAGAAAAGGACAAAAACAATGGCAAAACGGACAAAGCCGAGCACGGGAATGAAAAGAGCGCGGAAAACCAAAGCCGAAGGCGTGCCTATCTTTTACGGACCAACCCGGGCCCATTTTATTGGGTCGGGTCAGCCCATTAAGGGTTATACTTATAAACCCTTAAACTTAAATCCATTTACAAAACCTTGATCCAATCCATTTAATCCTATAACACTTTCCTGGCCCAAATAAACAAAACCAAGCCCAATCCCTTTTATAAACATGGTCAACGATACAAGGAGGGGTCAAAATTACTGTTGCTCTTTCTCCTTTCCCTCTCATTTTTACACAGGACACAGAGCAGGGTAAATCCTCCCATACACACGCATCAAGTGCTTCTAGAAGGCAATTGCTGACACATATGACACATTTGGGAGCCACGCTGGCAATCCCACATCATTTGATTGGATGATGGGACGTGTAAGCAATCCAACGGCTCTGATTGGATGGATTAGAGGCGGTTATTGATAGAGGGCCAAGATTAGAGGATTGGGGAGCGTCCTGAAGGCTAGAAGGTTCCTCTCACTCCTATAAAAGGAGGCCTCTACACACAGAATTGGGTATGTAGGATTTTAGCTTAGCTTAATAGTAATTTAGCTTATTGAATTCATTTTTAGCTTATTGTCTTTAATTTGATGTATTTTCCTTTTTAAAAGTTTGTAACTCACTTTGATTATCAATAAAATTTCAGTTGTTGTTTAATACATGTTTTTACTTATTGCACTTATGGTTTGATTAAGCTCAATTTCAATCTAATAAGCTCTTTAAGCTCTTAATAACTACTTAAGCTAGCTTATACTCAGTTAAGCCTTCAAAAGCTTAACTGAGTTTAGATATTCATCTCAAATCTCTCTCCCTGAAAATACCTCAGCTTATTGGATGATAAGCCAAACATGGATGGGCTTATGGACACTACCAGCTTATCTTTGATAAGCTGGAGCTTGTAGATTTAAGCTTATCAAAGCTTATTTGATCCTTGTTTGAGCTAGGATCAAGGTACACCTCATTTTTACCTTTATTTAGCTTAAATATGTTTTGCTTATTTCATGCTTATTTGTGCTTATTCCTGCTTTGATTGTGCTTATTCTGTCCTTATTTAGCTTATTTGTTCTAGGTTAAAGTGTCTTATAATCTGATTTAAGTATTAGCTAAGTTTTCATAAAAACTGTCCAAAAATCCAAAAATATGCTTATTATCCTAGCTTATTGATTTGTGCTTAATTGTGGTTAAATATTGCTTAAAAGTTCTCAAAGTACTTAGATCTTAATCTGTTTTAAGTTTTTACATCTAAATGAAAATTGTTTTAAGCTTAATAATGCTTTTCAAACTTATTAAGGGGTGTTTGGCACAAGCAGTACTAACCTTGGTTAGTACTGTTTGATTGCCTGTGTCCTTTAATCCAAGTTTGATAAGCTCAAACTAAGCCTTTAAGTCAGTTTTTTAAAGATCTTAAAGTCTTAAAATCAAATTTAAGGTCTAATCTACCATGGTTTGAATCTGAGGTACTCTTGTTTGGTAACAAAGCTTATTCAGCCTAGATCTTTAATAGTGGTATTTGATATTGTTTTTATGCTTATTTAGGTCTAATAATGCAGTAGAAATGATTTGATTAAAAAGTGCTTTTTTCCATTGTGTTTTGCCTATTTATGTCTAAGTGTCTTAGTTTCAGTTTCAAAGTTTTAAAAGTCCTCTTTTCAATAGCAAATTTAGAGTAGATTAAATTTGATTTAGGGTTAGAAATTGATTATATAAGCTTATTATACATCAATCTTCATCTGTTTTTACTTTTTAAGTTTTTACAATAGCTTATGCTAGTAGCTTAATTTTCCTCTTAAATTCCAAAAAGCCAAAAACAATTTTTAGTCTGTCAAGTTTTTAAGTTTTTTTTCTAGCTTATTTCTAAGCTAAATTTCCTAATACTTGTTTTTATCTGTTCTTTAGAAGATAAACTTAATCTGTTTTTAGACCTAAACTTATTTCAAGAGCTTATTTGATCTAAAAATTAAGCTCAAAGTTGGTAATCTTTTCTTTTAAAAGTATTAGTTAAAGTCTTATTTTCATTTAGCTTTTAAGCTCATTTTGTTAGTTAAATTTGACTCATAGGTGCTTATTAGGACTTAGACTTTATCTGTTTTCATTATTCAGCTTATTGCATATGCTTATTAGTCCTCAATCTTTAGCTCAAAGTTTGTTAAAATCCTTTTAAAGTGATGAGTTAGAGTCTGTTGTCTTAGTACTTTTTTATTTAGCTTATTTTGTTTGCTTATTTTTAGTCTCTTTTGCTTATTAGGTCTAGGTAGTTATAGGTTATCAGCTTATTTGCTCAGCTTTTGCCTTTTTGTGTCTTAAAAGTGCAAACATTTTAGCTTAATAATCTCATAGTTAAGCATAGCTAATCTGTCATCTTTCAGCTAGTTAATCTAGCTTATTAGTGAGTTTCATAAAAAAAGTCTTTTAATTAAAATTGCTTATCTTTTAGTTCTTTAGCTTATTCAAAAAGAAAAATAAAAAAAATTAATTTTCAAAAAAGGAAGTGATCCGCTCAGACTATACCTTAAAATATATATAATATAATAGAATATAAAATATATAGTAAGAATGGTCTATAAGCAGAGTCAATGATACCGAGAAGTAGTATAGAGCCATATTTATTTCTTATAGTCATTTTAGATTTTGCTATTTCGTGCTTATTTACTTATTAACTGCTTATTTCTTTAGCCACTTTTCTAGTTTGTATTTTTCTTAGATTCTTCATAGTCTAAAGTAATTTTCCTAATTTTTCTAGATTTTTAATAATTAGTTTACTATTTTTAATATTTAATTTAGATTATATATGTTTTTAATTCATAATAAATAAAATAAAATCAAAAAAATATAATTCTTTTTTCTAAAATTATTTTTAGTCATTTAGGATTTATAAAAAATGAAAAATTAGTTTTAGGGTTAATTTTTAATAATTTAGGTATTTAGTAGCGTTTTTAGATTCTCGTTAACGTTTTTAGTTTTAATCATTAGTTGCCTTAATTGTTTGCTTGCTTTTAGTTGTTTTTTGCATTTTCATAAGTAGAATTAGAATCCATAATCAAAATCCTTGAAATTATTCAAAGAACGTGATCACGAACTTAACCGATTTGCAATTCACGCTTCGTCGGGATACGACCCGGGATACGACCCGGGAGGTTTTGAATTTTACTTTGGATAAAAGTAATCTTCTTAAATCCTTACAGAATACTTATTACTATACTATTATTGATATTATCCTTATATACGTATTTGGGGACAAACCAATTTTTGGCGCCCGTCATATGCCTTGAACATCTACTATCTTTGATCCATTCATCCGGTTCTAGCTTGACTTTTAGTCGAACCTAAAATCACAACACAAGTCAAGCATTTGGTCCTCAATATCTCATGGGTCCATTAGCGTTATACATGCCGTTTGGTTGGTTCATGTATGGGTATGGAAGACAAGAACCTCATAGACCAAAGTTAGGGGTTTGAAACTGATAGCCTTGTTGAGTTGAATAATCCCAACCAGCTTGATGGTAATCGCTTTTTGGATATAGTGTGTTAATTCTTCTATGGGGCGGTTTAGGATGTGTTTGGATTTTACTTTTTTTAAGTCCTTGACCAAGTTTAAGGATTGGCGCTTGTTTTACATTCTTTACAGAAGTGTTTGACAATGGTTTTCTAGTTATTTGTACGAAACTATTCTTCTTTACTATGTTAGGCTCCAACGTTTTAGTACCTTCTGCAGAGAGCCAGTTCTGTTCGATTGAACTAGCCGGTTCTCTTAGAGGAAACCGGAATGGCCGGTTCTACAGTAGACATTTCTTTGTCTACAGGACCTGACTTTTTGGTTTTAGTATTGCTAGTAGATGCTATGTCTTTTATGAATCCAATCCCATGCTTATCTTTTTGTGTTTTTTGTTTTTCAAGCATTTCTTGTAAAAAGATACTACTACTTTCAAAACTATCTAGTTTTAATGATAGTAAGCTAACTTTAGATTAAAGGTCATCACATGATTCACATTTGAGACATGCTTCTTTGTTTCTTTCTAGTTGTTCTACCCTTTTTCCAAGGTCACAAGCTTTGTTTCTTAATAATTCGTTTTTAGCCCTTAGGTGTTTGTTTTTGTTGATTATCCAAAGACTAATTTTGCATAATTTGTTATATTCATTTTGTAATGATTCACTATCTAAAGATGAACTACTATAGTAGGGAGTGTCAGAGAGTACCTCATTGTTGTCAATTGCCATGAGACAGATTTCTTCCTTCTTGGAATCATCTTTACTATCGCTCCAACACCCAACAACGAATGCTTTTGGATCATTGTAGGAGTGTTTGGGACAATCACATATGAAGTGATTTGGATCTCCGCACTTGAAGCACCTACGGTCTTCTTTCTCCTTTTTGTCTTCCTTGATCTTCAGAAAGTTCTTTTTGTCGTCATAAGGTTGGCGAACAAACTTTCCTTTTTTTCTAAAGAACTTTTTAAAATCTCTTACGGCCATGGAATATTCTTCATCGTCACTTTTTGAACAAGATATTTCTTCATCACTTGAGACTTTTCTTGCCTTGAGTGCTAGTGACTTGTATTTTTCTTTCTTGACTTTGGAGATCTCCGAGTCCTTTTCAAGCACTACCTCATAGACTTTTAGGTTGCTGATGAGCTCATCTAGAGGTAATGTTGATAAGTATTTGGATTCTTCTATTGCGGTAACCTTTGGACGCCACTTGGTGGGGAGTGCCCTTAGAAATTCCCTAACATGATTACGACTTGAAAAAGATTCATCAAGTTCTTTTAAAGATGTAATAATAGTATTAAATCTAGCAAAACCACAATCGATAGTTTCATCATCAAAAATAACAAATTCTTCATATTTTTGGACAAATAAGTCTATTTTTTATCTTTAACTTGCTTATTACCTTGATGAGTAATAATTAGTGAGTTCCAAACATCTTTAGCCGTATTACGCATAAAAATTCTTTCATATTCCTTTTTGGGTAAAGCATTATATAAAACCATTTTTGCTTCATCGTTTTTGGAAATTATTTTCTTATGACTTTCTTCATATTTCTCATAAGGAATGATATAATCCTTACCATCCTTGTTTGTAATGGTAGGTTTATAGTTTCCATAAACTATAATGTGCCAAAGATTAATATCCTTAGACTTCACATAAGTTTCAAAACGGGTTTTCCAATATATAAAACAATTAGCCTCAAAGAGAGGTGGTCCTTGCATAGATTGGCCTTCTTTGTAGTTTTTCGAATCCATTATCATTTTAAAGATTTAAAATACAATATATTTTAAAAACTTTGGTAACCTAGCTTTGATACCAATTATGGAAAACTAAAGGGGGGGGTGAATAGTTTTTTTTTTCAAAACTTTGTTATGATCTTATGTAAAGTTTGCACAATATTAATGTTTGGTTAGAGAATAAATGTAATGCAAGAAAGTAAAGAGTTAGAAAGAAAGAACCAAGACGCAATCGTTTATAGTGGTTCGGCTACAAGGACACCTTCCTTTCCCTACTCCACTCCCTGAGTCACCTACTCGAGAGTTAGTAAACACTAGTCACCAATACTTCTTTCAACTGCCGGAGAAGCCTCACAACGTCTCTTACACCTTTTAACGGTACAAAGCTAAATACCGTATTCTTCACACGGTAGAATCACACCAATATCACTACACTTGGTTTACAAAGAGGATGAATACAACTACAACTACTATATGATGTACAAGAATCAGAGATATGATCTTGATGATGCAAATGGAGAAGCGAAGCAAGATACTTGGAACTTGATCGTCTCAAAGGGGTGTTTGGCAATTTCTTTCTTGAAGAGAATTACCTACAAATGCTAAAAGAAATTAAACAAGAACTAATAAGAGGAGAATGATCAGTAGATTAGAGAGTTTAAAATGAGAAAAGGGTGATTAAAACATGAGAAATTACTTGGTATTTATAGCCAAAAACCTGCACTGTAGCCCGGTTCTACTGGTTCCATTGCACAAGGGAACCGGCCAGTGTTCTTCAATGGAACTGGCCAACAGTAACCAAATCCGGATTTTGATATGCAAAATCTTGAGAGATAATATGTAATCTTGTAAGATTACCCTAAGATATGTTGTATTTGATGATGTCATGAATGATGTAAATAGTATTTAAACAATTTACTTATAGTTTCTAGAGGTGTACCCAAATCATTTAATTCTATATAGTTACCATAAGTTAGGTCGAATGATTCATTACCCTCTCCTATAAGCTCTGTTTTTTAATCAAGAATTTTTATCACAAAGACCCTCTTGATTATGCTAGTGGCGAGCTTAATACTTTTAAAAACAAGTTTTTCTTCCCCGGCCCTTAAAGTAATCTTCCTTTTGAAGACATCAATCTTGGAATAGGCAGTTGACAAGATCTTAATAACACTTGGAGTTTATGCAAGGTAGTTTTCTTTATTTTGTATCTTGTGTTATGATTAATCATTATGTTGCATCCCCGAGTTTCCGCCTTTGTCAGGGTATGACAACAATACCCCTTGGTTGTTTTATGGTTCGGTCAGCCAGTTCGATGGTCAACCTAGTGTGAGATAAAATTCCTAGACCAAGGTTGGTGTAGGTAGAAAATGGCATAACGCTCACACTTGCTCCTAGGTCAACAAGGGCTTTATGAAAACAGATATTATGAATAAAACAAGGTAAAGTAAAGCTCCCTGGGTTTTTTTCTTTCTGAGGCAAGGTGTGATCATAAGCATCCAGAATCTTCACATCTTGTGCCTCTCTCCAATCATCACAACCGAAGTTTTGAAGTCGTCTTAGGAAAGGGACTGTTTCATAAAATATTCTCTTGTGATGTGTGCCCGATACGGCGTATGGACCACATCTGATATGACGTATCTCAGAAAAATAAGCTTTAGCAGTAGAGATCTATTTAACTTGGTCTCAAGGGTTTGTCTCCGTAGAGCTGGGCAGGCTTCCAAACCCTCTTTTCTGCAAGACCTTGCTCATCTGTCCAATTTGTATATCCAAGGTCTTAATTGAAGCTCCTTGATTTCTTATTGCTGCATCGGTGGAAGCTCGGATCTCTTTGATTATGTTCGAGTTTTCTTCATGTCTTTCAGCTGATTCTGCTATAAATTTGGTCAGTGATTCTTCCAGGCTTGGTCTTCGACCAGGATACGAAGAGTTTCCATTGTTTCATTGGTAGAATCCTGGCCCTGCTGCTCTATATTGTCCTCCACGATGATAGGGTACACCGACCTGTGTATAGTAAGCTTCTTCTAAAGTTTTTCCTTCTCCCTTTTGTGGAAAATCCTTCGTATAGTGTGGTCCCTTGCATAGTTCGCATCCGACCTGAGCATCATATACTTTCTCATTTACTTTCTTTATTTCTCGTCCGAGATTGTTGAGTTGGGCTTGGATAGCAGCAGGCCCGCCAGAAGTTTCAGTTATTCTGGTCCTTGAAGATGTTCCATTGTGCCATTTCTAGGAGTATTCAGCCAATTCTTGGATGGCTATTTTAGCATCAGTAGCAGTTTTGGGAGGTATGACACCCTTTGAGTCACGTATTTGTCAAGTTGGAACATCAAGCCCATTATAAAACAAGATGACTTCCTGCATGTCGATTAAGTAATGTTGAGGGCACTTCATCAGCAATTCTTTAAATCTTTCCCATGCACGGAAAAGGCTTTCATCGTGTTCGTGCTGGAAGTTGTTGATTTCCTCCATTTTCTTTGCGGCACGGGCAGGTGGACAGTATTTGTTTAGAAATTTAGTTTTAAGAACTTCCCAGGTTGTAATCAAGCCTGATGGCTGGCTCCTTAGCTATCTGCTTGTGGCTCTAGTAAGGGATACAAGGAAGGCTCGAAGCATGATTTGATCTTGAGTTACTTTTGGGATGTGAAATAAGTCAACAATCTCTAAAACCTTCTTGATATGCTCATTTGCATCTTTGTGTTCTGAGACAATGAAATTATTGTCATGAAGTTCCTTGAGAAATTTCCCCTTCAATTCAAAGTGGGTGTCTTGGTTGATCGTGGGCCCAGTAACGCCCGACCCGTAATCTCCTCGGTTTTTGCTCATGTACTGCTCTATTGTTTCCGTCATTGTTTCTCTTACTTCTTCCTGTGATTGTTCCTCGATGTTAAAAATGTGATCGAACTTTGGTGAATTCGATTCTATGAGACTTGGTGTATCGAAAAGCCTCCTTATTGAGCAAAATTTTTGTTTCGGGTTTTCAATAGGTAAGAATAGTTACTTTGTAGAACAAAACTTCTTGTCATGCACTACTTGAAAAAAATGACAATAAATTAGTAGGATATGTCCTGATGAGAGAAATCAAATGTAGAATCGAAACAAATGGAGTTTTGGTCTGCTACTGTATCAGATGACAGATACGCCGTATTCAATTGATTTGAATACGCCGTATAGGTCTGTTAAATGTCAGTACGCCGTATTGAGTTCACAAAATACGCCATTTTGTTTGGAAGAACATATGCGTTGTTTAGACTGTAAAATTCAATACGTTGTCCTGAGCAGAAGGTTTGATACGTCGTATCCAACTAGTGGATACGGCGTATCAGGTGATCAATCAGAACAGAATACTATTTAAAAATAATTAAATGTGGGAATCTAAACACACAATTTAAACACGCAATGCGAATAAATACAAATAGAATTTAAATAATTAGATTACACTAATTTAATAGTTAGAAATACTAATGAGAATAAGGTTTAATTAATTCAATCTCCGGCAGCGGTGCCAAAAACCTGATGTGCTGTCGTTTAGGGTCAATTATTTGATTATCAAGTTTTACATTTATATTTAACCGACTAACCTAAAACAACACTTTAATGGACAGTGTAACCAGTGAACATGGAGTTTCGCGGTAAGTAGGGTGTCGAACACTAAGAGTGAAACATTAATCCTATATTCTATCAGTATTTTAATTAGTTCTAATTAGTCTATTTACTGGTTAAACCTATGCTATATACATTGTCTAATGATATGGGAGGTTTTCAGCCTGAGGTCAATTACGCACTTGTCTTCCTCAGTTTCTTGGCTGTTTAATGTTTGTTTGACATGAACATACTCTTTGGTAGGTGCCGGCTGTTCCAAATTACAAATGTTTTTGTTGTTGTTGATAACTATTAAAGCATATATCTTCTTGAAGGCTATGTGTTCTTTTTTTCATGTTCTTCATCAACATCTTCTAGACTTCATATAAACTATGAAGTTTATATACCTTCAAGAAACAAACAAAAAAATCATTTCCCTTTTTTGATAAACACAAAATCAAATATATAAAGCTTAAATCTTGACACATACAAACATAACGCTAAAAGCTTATCATTATCACTACATAGAAATATAGAATCTTTTGTGTATAAATGGCAATAGGATAAAAACCTGTTGTGCTGTTGTATAGGGTCAATTACTTGATTATCAAGTTTTACATTTATATTTAGCCGACTAACCTAAAACAACACTTTAACGGGCAGTGTACCCGATCAACATGTAGTTTCACGGTAAGTAGGGTGTTGAACACTAAGAGTGAAACATTAATCCTATATTCTATCAGTATTTTGATTAGTTTTAATTAGTCTATTTACTGGTTAAACTTATGCTATATACATTGTCTAATGATACGGGGGGTTTTCAGCCTGAGAGACTAGCACAGGTTTGGTGGTGACAAATATCAATTCAATACACAAAAAATACAAAATAAGAAAATCAAAAGATAGAAAAGTTGTACAAACCAAATGATAGAAAACTGTATTAGCTATATTAAATCCGGTTCAATGTTGGTTTGTTTGTTATAGTGCAATGATTTACTTATCTCGAAGCCGCATATCATTATTAAGACTTAGGCGGGACATCATCCTAAGACCTAGACA